>JAPYYV010002080.1:0-23584 GCA_030522625.1 Copidosoma aretas | reverse complement strand
TAGCCGTCTGCTAGAATGTACTATATGATAGTATAGTTCTCTAGCCATAGCAGCGCCATCGGGCGGTGAGGCTAAGTACTTATCGGACCACCCTCGTATGTATATGTATATATCTCCGCGTGTGAAGCCCCAAATTTTATTATTTTTATTTTAATGTCTAAGTACCTAATACAAGAATTAATTTTTTCCTAAATAATTGTGTATACACATAGACATCATAAATAAATACATAATAATTCCCTTTGAAATCAAAGAATTATAGTCGAACAAGGTATTACAAAAGGTATAACGCATAAAACTATCGAAGTTTTTAGTGGTTTTTATGTGTCTTCATTCCAAATAAATATCACATAAAGATTAATAGTTTTGAATTTAATTAAACTCTTGTACTACAACTTGTTCGATTATTCAATATTCAATTTATAGAACGTGGCTCCTACACTCAATTTTTTTAACAGAATTGTATTTGAGCGTCTGTGCGTGCGTCTGCAATGTAATTGCACACACAGACATGCTTAAAAATAATTGTGTTCGAAAAATCGAGCATAGAAGCCACGTTCTATAGATAACCACGTTCTATGGATAAAAAAAAGTTTTATTTAATACCTTGTTACATTATGGATTTGTATCAATTACACGCCAAATCAAATGACTAAATACAGTCGATATATTTTATTTATTCAAAGATTCAGCAAGGAATGATTACTAATTCAATACTAATGAATGATTTTGATCGGTGTTTCAGCTTAAGATTGATACATAAGTATATTGATATAATATTTATGAAACTATTATTATTACACCAACAATTAAGTTTGTTTTCTGGTCTTGCTAAAAAAATTTTAATTCAATTGTGGATATGAATTCGCAAGATGATAACATTTTAAAATTTTTACTTAATGTAAACCAAGGGGAAATATATATTTATTTATTTTATTTACAGATTTTCACATACTTTCTCGCTACAAAAATGCTCAAAATGTATTTTTCATTCAATTAATACTAATTTACAATAGTATGTAAGATAAAATTAATACGATAGTTAAACATTAATCATCTTTATACATTAACATAAGAATATGTGAGGATTACTTTTTACATTGACATATTATTGAAACTTATAACGCATAACATATTATTCCACATATAAGATTCGCTCTGCGCTCCTTAATGTGTGTATATTTCCGAAAGATCTTATATTTTTACATAAACCATGTAAATATGAAGGTTCTCTTGTAATTTGGTAATAGCTCCCTGCTGCATATCGTTCCATTATCTTCTCATCTTGCATTTCTGACTGATCTCATTGATTCAGTGGATTTTTAGTTTTTCTATTGTAACACCTCCTGTATACTTCTAAATCTACTTATCGTCTATTATCTCTATAAATGGACTAAAGAGTACCGGGCTTACTTAGCAGCTTAGCAGCTTAGCAGCTTATCTAGTGCTTTGACCTAGCGCTTTTATTATTCTGAATAAATTTGCTAGCCCCAGGCCTGTAAGTACCTGTTCTTTGTGCATGTACAGATTATTTTTAATGTCATACCTAGCCCTATTTTTTCTAATTTTACCCGGAAAATTTCTCTATGGATCGTATCCAATGCTGTCTTGAAGGCTACAAACACATCATCTAATTTAGTGTCCCCTTCTTTTAATTTATTTTCGATTAAACTATTTAGTAAAAAAATATGGTCTCTTATTCATATTTTTTCTCTGAATCTAGCCTGACTTTCCTTTAATATTTCACACTTCTCTACTTATTTTTTTTACTCTTTCAGCAATTGAGGATACGGATCTAGAAGCCAGCTCCACTCCCGGAGGCCGCAAAATGTGATGTAATGAATCCTAAATTTTGAAAGTCAAATCAATATACAAAAAATACTGCCTTGTAGAGAAAGAAAAAACGCAACTTTTATTAATAACGTTTTGTTTGTTCGATTTTCAGTTTTCAAGATAAAAAAAGGTTTATTCAGCGGCCTTTGAGCGAGGAGCTGGTTTCTCGATCTGGACCCTTAATTATGGCTAATATCTTAAATTCTACATTTAATAACTCAATTCCCCGTAGTTTTTAACATAGTTCTACTCCTCTCCAGCCTCATAAATTGGATTGATTCTTGCTTTTTCCCACCTTTTGATAATTTGTGCTTCTGTCCATAACCCATTAAGTATGTTTGTCAATTCAATCATCCAAATCATAGGCAGATTTTTGAAACTTTTCACCACGGTTCCATCGTCTCCTACTACCTTTTGGTTTTCTATTTTTCTCAGAACCTTCTATAATTTTATGATCGATATAGACTTGCCAAATTTCCCCCAAACTTTGCTGTTGATTCCTATACTCCTTTTTTCGTTTTCTGTATAAGATGCCTAACTGTTGTCTCGTAACAAAGTTTTAAAATGATTCTCCTATGGCTTTTAATTTCCTCCTATGCCATCTCATTTCGGTTTTAATTTTCCAATCGCTTTTCATAAGTCATTTAAATTTTTATTTTTCGCTGCTTTGCTTAGTTTTTTCTCGGCTTTCTCAATTTTTTCATCTCCAAAAATTTCTTACAATCCCCTTTATTCAGTCTTCATTTAAATTTTTGTACTTTCTTTTTTATTTTTGACCATCTTTTGAGCTTTCTTCAGATCATGTGTTCTGCTTATTAATTCTAAAAACCTGTCTATGAATGTTGCAATTTTTTCTTTTTTTGATCTTATAATTTTTACTTCTTCTGCTACCTTTGTAATTACATTAGGTAACCGGTCCCATTTTTCTATTATATTTCTTGCACCCTGGTTAATCATATAATCCAAATATTTTTCTTCCATCTCTTTTATTCTGTTTAAGTACTCATATTTTCTACTTTATTTTCATATTATTGTATTGTATAGTGATTATTTGTGCCATGTACAGAATTTATAAATTTCTTTTTCATTATGGTTCTCTGCACGACAATTTCGTGCGTTTACATCGCCAACAAAATTAAGACCAAGCAGTCGCGGGACTTCCGGGAGAAGCTATGCTTATAAAGAGAAATAATAGATTATCATCTATTAAACACATAGCAATCTGACATCAGCTCAGTTGATGCATATCTCGCAAGTCATAAGTGTACAAATCAAATGTCCATAAAAATCTATACTAAATTAAGAAAGTTGGTCAAAGAGTAGGACTATGTAATTATTTAACAATTGTTCTACAAAATGGTCTAATTTTTCGGCAAACTGATATTGCCATTTTCAAGGCTACCTTTTAAATATTACGGTTGTACAAAGCATGATTAAATAATTCACAAATAAGTGCCATTAGTACACTTAACAATTTATCTAATGTAAAGATGAAAACCTGATTAGTCAAAAATTCAAACCAGTTCAAATTTATCTTTAATTGAAACAGTACTACGAAAATTTGCGATATTAATTCCAACATATCACAAAACGTTTCTAAAACGTTTATATTAAAATTTAAAAACGTTTCTCCCAAGATCTCAGAAACATTTCTGAAACGTCATTAAAACAGTAAAATGTCCATTGCTGAGCTCAGCATAAGTTTATGTGAATCGTTTTAGAAACGTTACCTGAATATTTCCAAAACGTACCTGAATTTAGTGCAAATTGGGGAGAAAAAAAATTATTATTATTATGTTAGCAATACCTTAATTCATAAAAAATAACAATGAGAGTAAATTAAAAATTTAAAGAAAAAAATCTCCGGGCTTTGGACACGAACTGGATCCGCCTAGATAAACAGCGAGCATATCTTATCTACTTGGCCAGAGTGGGTGAAATTTCTTATAAACAAAATAAGGTTTGTATAGGGCACAAGTACCATCATTTTTGTTTTGCGTACTTACAACTGCATTGATACGAATATAAATCATTGAAATATTTTTTTAATCAGACGATGCATTAACTAATCATTATACAGCGTGTCCAAATAGTACCAAGACGATCAAGTAGCTCAGAATAGAGACCGATAATAAAAAATGTCTTATACAAAAGTTGTGGGTTTTCAACCAGAGAATTGTTTGGTGACCTTCTTCATGACCCTAATATTCTTTTGGATGGTCAGGTGACGGTCAACTTTTATTTTTCTATTACAAACTCCCTTTATTTATTTTCGTGTTCGAAAGAGCATAAAATTTTACGTTGAAATACACTTTAAGTCAGGGAGTAAAAATGATCGTAGACGGTCACGTGACGGCTACAATATTTTTTTTATCTTTAATTCATGAGATACGTAATGAAAGATTTTTTAATTTTTTAATGATTGAATTTCAACCATGTTACGTAGAAATTACCTTCTTGATGACCCTAAAGTTCGATTGGACGGTCACGTGTCGGACAATTTTCTTTTTCAAACAGAACCCCCCTTTTTATTTTCGCGTTTAAAAGAGCATAAAATTTGACGTTGAATTAAACTTTAAGTGAGGAAGTAAAAGTAACCCTGGACAGTCATGTGACGGTCAATATATTTTTTTTATCTTTGATTCGTGAGATACGCAACAAATGATTTCTTCTTTTGTTCTTATGATTGAATTTTAAAGTAATGCCTTCCGTGATACACCGCATTAGCAAAAATGTTCTCCCGTTGCTTATTAAGAATATAGAATTTCAGCACTTTCTCCTTGACAAGCGGTATATATACCAATGAAGCTTATGAAATTCTGAACAGATTAGCACTTTAGGGCACCTACGTAGTCAGCTATTTTCTCAAGTAACAAACAATTTTGTAAACAAAAATAAATTACAATAACAAGATACTCTGAAAAACGTTTATAAATGTTTTGGGCCTAAATTGCTTAGTAATCTTTGAGAACTGGCAAGTTGAACGTAACTGTGTGATGTGCTCCCGAATATGTACGGTGATGGCATAGGAGCGAGCCCCCTTAAGCGACACTTGATGCGATAAATAGTTACTCTCGCTGAAGTGTCTTAAGGTTGTTTGGTGAATATATTGAAAGTTTTGAGAAATGGATGAAACTTTTTCTGTCGAAAGTAAAACACATGATGCGTAATTCTGCCAAGTTTGGGAGAGATTCTGTCGCTAGAAATTAAGTGAAAAGTTCTCAAAGTTGATAAAAAACTGCTTGGCTCCTATAAGAGCCCATGTATTATGAGGCTAACTTCATGAATCAATAAGTTAATTTCTAGCAACAGAATCATTTCCGAACTTGGCATGATTACTTATAATTTGTTTAAGTTTCAACAAATACATTTTTAAGATCTTAATTTTTTTTCAATGTCCATAATAATACCACGGCGATTTTCTTATATATGTGTAGGTATACACAGAACAACCTTAAATTTGAATACCTGTGCCATCTTTCAAAGGATTGGAATATTTTTCTTCGTCAGTTGAGAGTAGGTTCTTTCGGCACCTAATCATAGACCTTTTTTTTTGGTGGAAAAGACTCTCCGTGTAGGAATGACCTTCTTCTTGACCCAACAGTCTTTTTTAAAGGCTGAGACCCTTCTAATTATAAACTTTTTATCTCTCAAATGAACTTTAACGTCTCCAGCGTTAACAGAGCCTTCTCTCTTTTTGAATGAACAACGTAAGAAATTTTTTTGCTAATGCAACATAACAAAGAAAGCATTACGTTAAAATTAAATCATGCAAAATAAAGAAAAAATTATTTATTGCGTATCTCACGAATCATACACTGAAAAAACTATGGACCAACAGAGCTACCACAAGTTGAGAGCGCTCGCTCACCACTTGTATGTACTCTGATACTGGTTCCACCACAGATCGTGTCTGACACAACATGTAGCTTGCTACAAGCGCCACCTAGTATAGGCCTATGCATCTGCTACCGTGGAGCTGGATCAGCTCCACGAGTGGCCACTGGCCTGTCAGCCGACAACTCACTGTAGTTCGCAGCAATACTATATACATGTATAGACTATATAGACTAAGAAGCGACCGCAAATTTTCCGGACCATAACCGTTACGGTTGTGAATGTGAGGGTAAGTGTATTTTTACAAGAGAAACCGAAAATTACGATATTGTTGGGGTCAAATCCTCTGATTTTATGAAATAAATCTATATTAATAACTATTTACCGACAAACACGATGAAACTCTAGAAAATGCACGAGACTGGTGTACCTATATATAGTATTTTTGCAGACTACAGTGAGTTGTCGGCTGACAGGCTACGCGTGGAGCTGATCTGGCCCCACGGTAGTCAGATGCGTCACCACTGGTAGTAGCATGCATAGTCAGCCCAGTAGTAGCCCAGTAGTAGCATGTAATGCCCATGGTCTCCCTCTGCGTGAGCATACGTACGCTCGCTTAATGTGTGAGCACGTCTACACTCCATAATTTTTCAGTGTAGATGAAAAAAATATTGTGACCATCACATGACCTTCTACGGTCCTTTTTACTCCCTGACTTGAAGCGTATTTCAGTGTGAAATTTTATGCTCTTTTGAATGCCAAAATTAAGGGGGTTTCCCTTCGAAAAATAAAAATTGACCGTCACATGGCTGTCCGAAAGAACATAAGTGTCATAAAAAAGGTCACTAATACGTGACACGGTTAAAATGCAATCAATTAATTGAAAAAATCATTTATTGTGCATCTCACGAATTACATATAAAAAAAAGTTGAGACCGTGATGTGACCGTCTAGGGTCTTTCTTACTACCTAACTTTAAGTGTCACCATAATGTAAGAAATACATGGTTTATTTATTAAATTACAATTTCTTGTACGTTTATTATTGACGAGTTATTTTTGTCAATTTCTAAAGTATTGAGATAAAAGAGATTTTTTTTTTTATCTATTGATTAATTAAATAAAAACATTTGCTTATGAATCAAATTTTTAATTTTTCTATGTTGTAAGTATATATATATATATATTCCTATATAATATAGTTGATTCATGTGGGGTTCAAGTAATAGTCCCCTGCCCCCCACAGCTCTTCCACGCCCCCCACAAAAGAACGTGAAATTATGTTGTTTTTTCCTTTATTAATTATAGTTTAGTCGCCCCTCCTCCCAGAATACAAGAATGATTTTCGTAATGGTAATAATATTATTGCAAGTCATTTAGCTTTACCCAGAATGCTCCACTTGGAGGTAGACTTGCTAAGCATTCCATGTGTATGTGTTTGCTCATGCACGAAAATTATTTTTTATTTCATATTAGATTCAGTTAATGCATAGTCCTTACATGACAAATTGTCATAATTAAAAATCTCATTAAGGTGTGATAGATCTTTATTATCATCGTTTTCAGAAGAATTTTCTACAAAAAATTTTTTAAATTTATTTCTAATTATATTTTTTTGGATATTTTCTGATATAAGAAGCCATACAAAAAATTTTCGTAATTAAAATGGTAACATTACTATATATGCTGCTTCGAAGTTTTTCTTAATCTTAGAATAATGGTCAGGTAAGCCCATGTGGCTAGCAGTTTCTTTATAAGAAGTATATCGTACTTTATCGAATGATTTTAAATCGTTAAAAGATACCTTTTCCCTTACTTTGTTTAATGCAAGCTTTAAATAAAATCTTTCTTAATGTTTTGGTGATACAACTTTTAGTCTACCAATAAAAACATTTTTTTTTCATATATTAACGTTTAATCCAATTTTAAATTTGACTATTATATATGTTATATGTAACAAAACTGTCCCTCCACTCCTAACCCTTTTCCAAGCAAAACATCGTGCGTATTTTCTTAATCGTTAGCCCAATGTTCTGTCAATAAGTAAAAAAAACCCAATGTTCTTGGAATAACAATCTGATGTATTGTTATAATATTTATATCACCGTATGTATTTTTAAAGTTGATGTAATTCTGACATTTAGTGATAGGAAGTGTGTTCTTTGAAAATATTGTTGGTTGCACCAACTTTATAAGTGATGTATAATCACCATCAACCGATGCAGACCGCTGATTGCACAAAAGAGAACCCTATCTAAAATTTAAGGATGAATCAGCGCTGAAGCAACGCTAATTTTAGAGTTGAGTAATCGTTAAATTAACTATGAATCAGTAATTTAATTTTGATTCAATATTCATTCGGTCTTGAATTCACATTGATTCAGTAAATTAAAGATTTTTTAAAAGAAATATTTTTAGAATCGCATAAAAAAAATTAAAATATTTACAAATAAAAATAAATTAAAAATATTATAATCATCATTTCTCTAATTAAATAATGAAGCTATTTGAAGCTATTATTATCTTCCTCAATGAATATGAGAAAAATTTCTGATCATAAAAGAAATTTTATGTATTCATAAAATAATAGTTTATATGATCCATTTTATAAGTATAAAAAATTGGGAGGTTAGCGAGCAGAGCGCACAGGTAAGTGAATATACATATGGAATAAATATTACAAAAAAATAGGAGAGCTTACGTAATGTAATTACACAGGTAGCAGAGGGACTAAAACTTATGAGATCTATTTAGGTGAATCATTGCAAATTGATAAACAGCATTCCACAATAATTGAACCATTTTAAAAAAAGGAGAGAGTAAAAAAAGAATTAAAGAATAACGTAAGAAGGTTAAAGAAATAATGAGAGAGACAAAAATTAAAAAAGTCTAAGAAAACTAAGTAAAGTAGCAAAAAGCAAAATTTAAATGTGTTTTGACAAGCTATCAAAAATTAAAACAGAGAAAAAGAGGGATGATAATAAGGTAAGAGGCATAAATGCATAATTTTAACAATTTGTCAAGCGACAACAATGATATATATCATACGGAAAACAAAAAAAGGAGTATAGAAATCAACAGCAAAGTCTAGAAGGATTTTTACAAGAATATATCCATTATTGAAAAAAATAATATCTTGGGGAAATAGAAAAACAGAAAAGACACGGGAGAAGACCGAATTATGGAAAACTGTTTCAAGAATTCACAAATGATTTGGATAATTGATTTAACAAACGTACTTCATAGCTTATATACTAACACACATACTATCAAAGCGAGGGAGATAGCAATAATTTATCTACTTCTAAAGGCAGGGAATACGTAAAAGGACGTTAAAACTACAAAGAAGTGGCTTAATAAATGTGGCATACAAGATACAAGCAATTATATTTGCTAAAAAGGTAGAAAAATAGGTAGAGCAGTCAAAAATAATAAAAAAGATTTAGGCTGGCATCAGAGCAAAAGGAGAGACAAGATACCATAATTTTGTACTAAATAATTTAATTGAAAGTAAACTAGAGGAAGTCGTTAATAAATGATATTCTATGTATGTAGACTTGACACCAGAATTTGATAACATCAATAGAGAAATGTTTCGGGTCGAATTAGATGTAAGAGGGATGGGTATAAAAATGATAATGTTGGATACAATCTAAAAATATACAATGAAACAGTGAATTACGGCCTGGGGTGAGAATTCAAAACTATCAAAGAGGAGAAGCAAGGATTCCCACGAAGCCTGGTACTTTGAAGATTATTTATATAGAATATAGACGATAAGTGGATTTAAAGACACAAAATATATGCAGAAAGACTCAGATAAATATGGTACAAAAAATATACTGGATGTAAACATACAAGAAAAGAAAATATTATTTTTAGGAATTAAGAAGGGATAGAAAGAGATCTGTTTGAAGTTGAATTTGATGCATTGGAAGTTTAAAACTAGGACATTGACCTTAAAGTGTGGTTCTCAACAAATAAATTTCGTGGCATTGAGAAAAAACGACAGGTAGGGTGCAAAGAGCAGTCGAAGCAGTTTTAGGCTTAAACAAAAGAGATCAAGTAGTAAGTTCTAATTAAAAATTTTATTCCTTTAAAGGCAGATTCAAAATGTGAAGTTGGGATTTAATTCAAAGACACAAGAATATATATGAAGATTGAAGCTCGGCAAGATAGGCATGGATTTGGGAATAGAAAAGGAAAGAAAAAGAGAAAAAATAGAGTCAGATTTACAAATTTCATGTTTAGTTCAAATGCACATACATCAGGATGTCTATAATAAATAGAGGCAAGTAGAATTAGCCTAGAAATAGGCATAAAAAAAAAGAAAGAAATATACTTTTTGCAAAAAATAAAAAGGGACTAGAGCTTGTGGCCTTATTAATGCTTGATAGAAGAATTAGTGGACTTGATAAATAAAAATCATACAAAATGGGCGAAGAAAAGAGAGTAGTATATTAAAAAGTAGAGGATGGAAAAACAATAGGACTTACTGAAAGAGCAGCAAAGAAAAATAAACTTAAAAAAATCAAAAATAATTTTACAAAGAAAAGAAAGGTTTTTGTCAATTAGGAAATACAGAAAAACTATATGATGATTGACAACTCAATCATCCGTGAAATATAAAAAAAAAAGAATAAAATAGAGAGAAAAAATACAGCAAAAAAAAAAAACATATAAGTGAGTTTTAAAGCTGTTGAGTGATAGACTGTAGTCTCTGCAATGAAAAAAAAAATTAAAAAACACATATTGATATGTAAAGAGGAAAAAAACCGCAAATTAAATAATAATAATATCAGTCTGAAATATAGGATTAAAAAATAATGGAGAGATATGCATGAGGGAGATAATTTATGCAAATGTATAAGATATTTATATCGATAAATAGGGCACTACAAAGTGAAGATCTAAAGTTCAATGATAAAAATAGAACTTCTTACATGTTGAAGTGTGTTTAATCAATTATGTATTATATTCTATTAAAATTATTATAAGTATTGATATAAGGGGATATGAATTTTTATGATTATGATACAAGAAGAGGAAACGTAGAAGTATATAAAAATCTATATCAGAAATAAAAAAATTAAATAATAAATTTACATTTATGAATATTAAGTAAGAATTTCACAATGATATCCTATTTTGAACTGATGTCCATAATCGATTCTAAAATGTTTAAATATATCCTAAATAAGGCTTTCAACTGTTTTTGTAATAATAATGATTGCTTTCATATTGTAAACATATACATATTAATCAATATTAACCTTGAATACCAATTAAAATCATTATAAGTATTAAGTTATTAACAATTATTTGATGTATCAGTGGACTTGTTTCATGTATTGACTGTTTTTCTTCGAATTTTAAGCGAATTTTCATAAGACTACTTTGGTTATTGATGTTTACACGCATATGAGTAATACAACCAAACTTTAAAAAAAAGTGTTACTGAATAATTTATAGAATGTTTACTGAAAAAATAAACTTTTATAAACATAGAATTTTAAAGTATTATGTTACAAACATTTAACAATTCTTTTTAATCTGATTTTATTAAAGTCTGATTAGTATTAGAATTGAAAGTGTACCGATTCGGTGACTTTTCAAGTGTTTCTAGGCGCTGTTCTATTGCTTTCTGCTTCAATAAAAAAAGCTAACTCTATAACTTTATGAAAATCACGGGGATTTGTTATTTTGGATATTAGATTTAGTGAATTATACACCTGTAAGCGTGAGTATTACCCAAAAAAAGTTGTAACCATATTTGTGAGTACTACCGATTTCTGTAAGAATTTACTCATCAACGATATTTATAGAATGAAAAAAAACTTACCAATTATTTTAATTTTTCAAAGCGATGAATGTATTTTAAGAGTTAAAAAATAAGGTATTTATTTATTGTGAGCGTGCTACCCAACATTTTGTACATATCTTTCTTTTAAAATCGTTTTATAGCGCGTAACTCATACTAAAAATCGTTTAATTAAAAAACGTACAATCATAATTTATATGCAAAGTAACTTATTTTTGACGTAAACAGCTCCTTCCACTCTTAGAAAAATATCATTAAAAGTCTTGATCGTGAAATTGTGTTTAACAAAAATTATGTGACTTTTGAAATCCTTAAAAATTTATAGCTTTTTTTATTTTTGGCAATAATTGAAAGGGCCAAAGCTCCGAAGGGTAGCATGATAGAAAGCTTTCTTCAAGCTTAAAGTAAAGCTTGAAATAAAATCTAAAAAATGTTTTTTGTTTTTTGTTTTGTACATTTGTTCTAAAGTAACAGTCTAGCAAAGATTGAGAAATCACATGATTACGTGTTACGTGAAGTTTACATAGTGTTTTTTTAGTAAGTTCTTTAATTTGTCACGTAAAAATAAAGTATCTTACGAAAAAGTGTAAATTCACATTTAATGCTTTAGATAAGTCAAATAATGCGGTAATATTTATTAAATAACAAAAATGTGAAGTTTTTATATTGTTAATATTTATTTGTTACAAAAAAAAAGTATCTTTAAATATAAATAACGTGGATTTTTTCCTAATATTTGCAGTGCATAGAAATAAGAATAATAATTCTTGTTAGCATGCATTGGAATTTTTTTCTTTTTCCATCGATAATTTATGTGTTGAAAATTCGTTGGAATTACACATATGTGTATTACAAATAAATTCTTCTTTTTATTATTTAGACATAAAAATACAAATATTAAAATATGGGGATTGGTGCTCGGAGCGCATAGAGGGACGAAGCCCTACCCTACTTGTAAATATATGGTAATATTTACGATTTTATTACAATTTTATCCAAATTTTTCTAATTTTTAAAAAACTACCATTCACTTTAAATACTTATGGAGCATCTATAAAAGCTATAAAGAACATACTAAAAATATTTGGATTTGTGAATAAATTTCATCAAATCTGTATTAATTATTATAGGATTATCTTTATACTAATATTAGTACAATAATTCCTTTGATTTAATGCATTTATGCCCATTACATTTCTTCCGTACTATTTACTTATTTTATACAATTGTTATCATTCTATTCAAAAAACTTTTACAAATTTCTAGTAATTTTATTATATTTTATCAGCTAATGCGACTATCTAATGTTTAGAATATTTTTACTGCGTAAATTCTAATAATTTTTTATCAAGAACAAAATTTCTCTGCTCGACGTATTGTAAAAATTTTAATTTAATTTAAAAAAATTTATCATAGACTTAAAATTTGTCATATGAAAGTAATTTTTTTTTTTCACTAGTATACTTTTTTAATCGTTTCTAATACTTATATACTTATAGGTAATGTAATTTTAATTTATAAAATAATATGTTAAAGATGTAAACAGTATAAAATTGTACTTTAGATAAATCTCATTTTTTAAAAAGGTATTAGTATTAAGAAAACAATTTTTTTTAATAACTAGAGAATTATTAAAAAAATTTAAACACGTTATCACTTAGGACTTTACATATCATGTTTTTTTTTAGGAATTATTTTTCAGATCACTCATCATAACAAGGTGTGCTAGTATATGGACATCAACCAATCATCAGATTTCCCTTCTTTTTTCCATATTAAATATTTTATAATAAGTAAGGCAATCTATTAACATTGTAAACATCAATGTTAAGTATTCCACACGTAACAATTGATTTAATAGTGCGAAAAACATGATAGCCCTGTTATTAGCTCTTACAATAGCTGCTTTCAAAGACACCTTCTATTTTTTACATCATGTGATATACCGTGTAAAATTTCGACTCAACCAGCCATATGGGAACGTTTTTTGAGCTACCCTGATTTACTTTAATAGCATTTGGAATATTTCGGGTTCAATGTCAATTTCTCTTATAATCATAATCTTAAATCATGTGAAAGTGAGTAATCTTAATGAAACCAAATTATTAATTCACATGCATTAACTTATAATCAAGTTGTGTGTGCGTGTGTATGTATTGTGGAATTGGTTATAAGATGATGGGGGGAGCTAAGGGGAGGGCGTGAGGGAGATGTAGAGGGAAAGCTGTGGGGAGCCAGGGGGGGGGGGCTGAGATGGAGCGGGGGGTGGATAACCTAAGAAAAGTTGTATTCTAAATCACGTAAAAATGAATGAATAACGACGTGTTTTGAGAGGGAGTTGTGAAAAGCCGGCGCGGAGCTGAGGGGGAGCGGGGGAGAGCAGGGGGGCTAGAACTTACTTTTATTCATACAACTGTATATATACTAGAGGGTACTTCCTCCTCGCTCTGCTCGCCAACCCCCCGAGAACAAGGAGAATTCTGTGTAAATGCAAAACCTTAAAGTGAACGTAGAGTAGTTATGCAATTGACTTGAGTGATACTGCATTGATGAAAGTATTCTAAAAAAATAAGTACGACTCTATATAACACACAAAAGTTTTTTTTTTACTGTTAAATTAAGAAAGTACAAAAAAGTAAGTTGATCAACACACTATACGTGCATCATTCCTACTACGTTTGTCCACCATTTCCGACAATATTTATCTAGATAATATAGTATGTACTATTGTGATGACTAAAAACAAAGATAAAAAAAAAAAAAACAACTCTACTAAGGATATGAAAAGGAAATTTATGATTATATACTTGTATAAATAAATGTTTTTGAATACGATTAAACTATGACGATTTTTTTAACATGATGTACTATTCGTTTTGCATAAAAAATCTAATAATGACATCAAATAAATAGTTAACTTATAACATATCATTCAGTCGATTAGATGTAGAGGCAGGAAAATTCACATACGTCTAATAGTTAAAATCGCTTTTGCTGAGAATCCTGTAAATAAATTATATTTTTTGATAAGTGTATAATATTTAACAATTAAATTGTATAAATACCATACATTTATCAGAAAGTAGATCCTATAACAAGTTTTCCCAGGCAAAATTTCTCTTCGTTTAAATTTGTAATGTATTCTTTGTGTTACATTTTTAATAAATAAGAGTTTCCTATAAATAAAATGCACATTTTTATTTAATTACACTATACATATTTGTAGAATATTAAATTCAAGTAAATAACGTATTAACCGTATTCTTGCAGATCTCCTTTCACTTTAAATTTTTTACCTAATTCAAAATCAATGTTTTCCTCTTTATTTAGTTATAATAGCACATCTTATTCATTTTCCTTATTCGTGATTAAACCAAAGTATTCGTTACTGTTGTATTCGTTTCGTAGTACGAATTCACTACAAAGGTATGCAGTGATTTCTGTTTAAAATTATAAACTGTATTATTATTAGTAATTATAAGTATTTGATACAAATTTTTAAACATAATTACTTTAATGATTCTAAGATATTTACCTATGTATCCTTTTTTCGTAGGTACGTCTTCGAAATTAATTTTTTTTACTTTTATATTTTTACTGTCCATAATATCACCCAACAGTTTAAGTTTTGAATATTTTTGTCGATTTATTTTAAAATAAGTTACTTTTCGTAAGTTTCTCGTTGGCTGGAATAATTGATACGTTTTCTAATATAATTTTCTGAAAAAAAGAACTTAAAAATAAATTTCGTCAAAACTATTTTAGTATTAATTTTTAACTGACTTCATTTAACTTTAAAAACGGTGAAAATATTTATATGTTATCGTTAAACAAATTGCATTGAAGTCGTATTCCGTCAATATTACCTATCATGAATTTTAACAATAATTTTTTTTTTTTCAGTCCGTTTTAAGTCTGTTAGCTCTTTTAATTTTTTATCGATGTACAGAATAAATGTCCTATAAGAATTACAAATAATTTAATAACTTATAAAAAGCATGTATATACGAAGATCGTAAAATTATTAATATGTTTCGTAAAGTAAAATGCAGTGGAAAACGTTCAGAAAGCATACCTAATCCAAGTAAAAGAAAAAAGAGGCGAAATTAAATGATATTCTTATAAATTACCGTAATATCGGTTATTGGTTCGATTCGCCTATCGCGAGAATAATTAAGATCGATATGCTACACCATCTAAAAATAAAATAAGAATAGAGATGGTTTCGGTATCAATCGGACGCATAAAAGAAGAAAGTGCATGTACAATTTATTACTGTCAACATCAAAAATGTTTTACTTTCCCTCCTTATTTCTGATCATAAATAAAAATTAATATACAGATGCAGAGTGTGCGATACGATAGGAGTGAGATGCATATTTATTACAGCTATGAAGTTCAAGGATTTTTCATCTATAATGCAAGTAATGAAGTAAATAATGCATGTAAATAATGTAAGGTAATGAAAGAGAGAGAGAGAGAGAGAGAGAATATATGCTTCAACTGCAGGAATATGTTGTAAAAAAATTTTAATAATAGCTCTCTCTTCGTCGGTGGATATATTTTCACGCCGGTGGCGGTGTGCCAATACGAGCAGGCGAGACTCAAAGATGAGAAACAATAAAATTTTTCCTATACATATTTGATTTGCGGTTTGTTTTATAAATTTCCATTATTTTGACTTATTTTTGTCCCCTTATACGATCATGCGCTATTGTTTAATATCTTGAATAATCTTAAGATCTAACGTAGATCTATCGCCGATTTACATTTTTTTCTCAAAAATTCTGTACTTGAAAATGGAATTAATCTGGCTTTTTTTGATGATTGATTATGTTGATGACTCTCTTAGCTGAGCTTTCTACTGAACTAGGCGTGGATATACTTACAGCATAGTGGCGCGCGCGATTCCTGCTGCTTTGTCGCAACTTCTTCATCCACGTTTGTCTCCAGTCTGCTACTTACGTCCACCTTATCGCTTGTATCATTTTTCTTCGAGCCTTCGCTTTCCTTAATATCTCTGCTTGCACACTCTTTCCCGAATCCCTGCAAATCACGCAAGTACTCCTGCAGCAAGTTTCTTCAAGTCAAAAGCTTTATGCCTAATTCGTGGTTGACAAATTAGCCCATTAGATTAACCACGAATTAACCATTTTGCCTCGCTGTCTTCGCGTCAGTGAGTCATTAACCGAAATTTTTAGCATACTCGTATCAGTTCCAATTATTTGGTTGTAGAAGACAGTGATGCGATCGCAAAGCGGAGAGAACAGAGAAGTATTTTCAGAAAGTGGCCCCTGATACCCAATGATAGGGTTTGACCTCCCGCTTCCTTGCCCTCATCAATATCCTGAGGAAGCGTGTCGCGTAAAGTTTCGTCCTCTTCGTCGGTGCCTCGTTCGCTACATTCGACATGACTCTGCTCGTGCCCTCTCTCTTTTTAAATATACTGGGGACGATGAGCTTTACGTAATACGCAACACTAATGCTTGGTGTTAAGATGGCCAAGTTTTGCAGCTTTTAAAACAGCTGGAATCACGGAATGTCTTAACCTAAACTTAGATCCACTGCTCGTTCTTCTTGTAGTCGGTGATTTTTTCTATCTTTTTTTTTCGCGTGTTTCACCCTCTTGACAATTGGCACCACGTACATGAGCTTTTCTATATCTTGCCAACAGCATCTTTTTCCTTCTCGATACGGGCGTCCGCGAGCGAGTTTATCGGGATGGCTCGCGTGATATTGTAAGTGCTTGCCGTCGCGCCGATGCTATCTCTTTTCGGTACGTGGCAGTTTCTTACTTCTTTTACAGCCAGCTCGGCGGATTGATTTCATATAACGACTTAATTTTCGTTGCCCAATTTGCATCCATCATTTCTTGGGATCACAAAACGCGTGCCAATAAGCGTATCCTCCAAATCTTACATATATTGCCTTGAAAACAAACAAAAAGCTAGCAACGACTTTTTCTTCCAGCACATGCATTAAAGTAAAAGATACTGATCCCCGCGGGTGCTGAAGATAATTTTCAGAGACGGGCGTCGAAAATTTTAGGAAAAAAAAATTATAACGCATTTGTAAGCCTCTCTCGACCCCTTTTTTTCTTCCTCTGCTTCTTCACCTTCCTGCGCCTGATTTAGATTCCAAGGAATTTTACAGCAAAAGCAGCAAGAAAAACGCGGGAGGAAAAACAGCGCGTCAGAGTCATAAATATATCTTTTTCCTTTCCACCATTTCCAAAGAGCCGAGCGAAGGAAGGAATGAAGGAACAATAGAATAATTTTTTCGGCCCCTCCCCGAACATTGATTGCTGCTACGTTATTAGCCGTCGTCGTTCGGGTAAATGAATACCGAGTTCTTCATTAGAAGTTTACAACCTTACTGGATTTTAGCTATGCGTGTCCGATGCGAGGTATAGTAAGCATAAAAGCATAAGAAAGCCAATGGCACGGCACGGCGCTACAAGAACATGAAAAAAATTATATTTTAATTTATTTCATCCATTCAGCTTTGGATAACACAAAAAATCTAACACATACCGTTAATGCTTGGGAACGAGAAGTTGAACAGATTGTTTCTTATAAAGTCAATTTAATTATTAGTCATTTCAATTTTTTAAATTTCTAGTAAATCTTCTACTATCTGTTGAAAACATGAATTTTTTTTCTACAGGTGATGAGACCTAAAAAATTCTAACCTGCTACTTGAAGATATAAAAGTTATTTTACACAACAATACTTGACGAGAAACATTTGGTTTATACAAAATTAAAGGCAAGTATAAACATTAATTATGGGGAATAATATAAAATATGAAACAGTTGGAGATGGAAATTGTTTATTTAGATGTTTTTAATACTTATTTTTCAGTGATAAATATTTACATATAAAAATAAGACAAATGGTTGGTAATAATATAGTAAGCAATTGCGAAAATTTTCAAAATTATGTAATTGGAAATTCTTATTATACTGATATTACTAATAGTAATGATTGTTTAAATTGTCACAATTTGGTATTTATGGAAATGAAGTAGAAATAAGAAGTTTTTCTGAACCTTTTAATGTGCAAGTTAAAATATTTACTTTAAACACAAAATTCTGGTCGGCTTATGGAGAATTGATATATGAATTAAAACTAATATTATTACTCAGAAGAAATTTTGATTGTTACCGTCATGGTTTAAACTTAAAATCAAACGATAAAGAAATTTTAAGTAAAGAAGTTTTATTAATAAATATGAATTTTGAGAAGAAAATAAAAATTTTAAGAAATGGCAATGGATTATTTAGATATTTATCTTTTTTTTGTATGATTCATAAAATTTTCATTTAAATGCAAGGCATTCGATTGTTAATAATATTGTAGAAAATTAAAAGGATTATAAAAATTTTATCATAGGAAATTCATTTTGTAAAAATGTAAAGGACAGTAAAACATATAAAGATTTTATAAATCAATTTGGAGTTTATGGAAATAAAATTGAACTAAAAAGTTTTGTTGAAATTAATAATGTATACACAAAAATTTTGATTGATAAATCTGACAACTACATAGTTTTTGAAAATGAATTATCCAACAATTTGCAATTTACGTTATCATTTTTTGGAGGCTTAGATAATAGTCTTTCTCATATCAAAAATTACTTAATCAAAATATATAAAAACTCTTGAAGACAATAAAAATCAGAACGAATATATTAGTAAAAGAAAAATTCACAATAATAATGATGATATTCCTGTTAAAAAGTTATGATTAGATCCTATTTGTAAGTTTAGATATAAAAAAAAAATATAATCTTGTGATGTAGATGTATCATACTTTAGAGAAATGGAATTTACATGACCTTATTATTAAGATTCTTTTTGAAAACGATAACGTAAAATATTTATTTGGCGTCCAAACGGAAAAATAGTTCTATTGCCTTTAAATATTTTCAATAAAGATTTGCAAAATCTTCTTACATATGATGAAAATTTTAGACATTTTATATTAAAATAACCTTTTTTGTTTTGCTACGCTTAACGCAAACGTCGTACATAAGCAAAAGAAGGCTCTTTATAACTCGAAAATTCAAGGACAGGTTTGTCATATTACTCCAAACAGTATATTACATTAAGATCAAGAACACCATAGGAGTAAATTATACATTTATAATGGCTTAGTTGACATCGAAAAAAGATTAAAATTGAATAAAACTTTAGTTGAAGAACATATAAAAAGTTTAACAAAAATTTTAAATCTTTTTGCAAAAAATTATACACATTTTCATTAAATTTCGAATATTTAAAATTCACCGAATGATAAAATGTTTTTTATACGAAAAAATCATAAACAACGTCATAAATATAATAAACCTTCAATAGCAGAAATGGTGCTATCATTGTTTCAAATTTAGGTATAATCGATAATTACGGTTTAATTGTTTATCCAAAAAATTTACCAGATGATGTTCCACCGAATACATATTTAGATGAATTATCGCATTTTGTAGATCCAATGGTATTTCCTATATTTTCTCCATCTGGAGATTTAGGATGGTGTTTAAATTATAATAAAAATCCAAGAAATGAAAAAGAAAAATTAACACTTTTGCAATGTTATTTGTATAGACTTTCATGTAGACCAAACTCTAAAAAATGTAACGGAAGTGCCTCGGAACCTCTCCTCCTTTTTTCAATTTTTCGTAGCCTTCGGACGTGCCACGAAAAATACACATTGAATTTTTTTGTTCATAACATTTAATGAAGAAAAAAAACCGTAGTACAAACCTTAAGTTTCACAATTAATTTATTTCTGATTTGGGTGCATCGCAATAATAGACAGAGAAAACGAAAGTTAAGGAAAAATTTGTTTCTGATACAGCAGTATAGCTGTGCACCTAACATGCGGAACAACTTAATTATTAAACGGTCAATGAGTTTAAATTTGGTAGCCCTTAAATCATTTGTAAGTTTACATAATCATCTCTTGCATGAAATAATAGCAAGGAGTCGGAGCATTAAATAGAAAAAAAATAATGTCAAGAGACGCAATAATAGAATACTAAACAAAATCTAGTGATAATACCACAATACAATATTAATTAAAATACACAAAAAAAATATAAAACAAAAAAATACGATCTATGAAGATGACAGACACGAATGTGATTAGTGGATTTCAAAAAGTGTTGAACGCAAAAATTAAGATTACGAAATATTATTAATCACTCCGATTAATATTTGTTACATTGGTTAATAACGATATTAACCCATGTAAATGATTTTTATCAACCATGCACTTATTTATAGTCCCTTTATTACCATCCTTAAAAACAATCCTTGTCTTATTACACTCAAAATAAAAAAATTAACGAAAGAAGAAGAAAAGTTTTGTCATCGTTTAACCGACAAAACCGTCAATCTTTTTGCTAATTTAAAGGAAAGAGCAGGATATAGTTTAGCAAAACCAGATTCAATAATTATTGATCGAAATAATCACTGGAAGTTCCGGAAAAAAAATTTTTGATCGAAACTTTAAACGAGACTAAGCACAGGAAAAAAAGTGGAAACAAGAACAGACATCATACGTACATACACGAAGTAAAAAAAATACTTTTGCAAGAAGTAATACCTAAGTAAGTCTTAAAACCGCAGTCGGGACGCCCTAAACAGATGCACCGAGGTAAGATCAAGAAAGTCTCACAGCAGTCATAAAGTGACACACGGTCGAAAACAATCCATCAACTTTACGACCAGAGCAGTAAACTCCATCAAAGTGCTGTCAAACGAGAGAATCGGCCCCACAGAAGGAAAAAGTTGAATAGAAATCTTCTTCAGATAATACCAAACCTCTATCAACTATCAACAAAATACAACTTATATATTTCTAGAAAATACATCTTCCAACGCCCACACAGCCTTGTACACATTTTTCCTTCCTCAAAAAAAAAAAAAAATTACAACAAAATAACTGCGAGTGTCGTAAATGGACATCGAGCAAATTTAATATGAGATGATAACCTACGCAATCAGCACATCCTCTAACATCCACTAAAATCAACCATGTTATTAGCGACATAGCATATAAGAACAATTGAATCAATAATAATGGAACAACATAAGTAATTAGGAAAAAGACTAAAGTTTAATAAGAAAACAAAGGTTTGAAATGAATTAAGTGAAGAAATACTGTGTGTAAGAGGGAATGCCAAATAAAAGCGTGTACAAAAGAGACTAAATGAATGACAGCAACATACATATTGTTGCAACATCGGCATGCTGGGTGCGAAATATGGTAGCTACCTTACGCGCCTTCTTTTTCTGAGGTCCGTGGGCGCTATTCATCTGTTATAGATTATGCACAAGTGACAGTCGACGTGGAAATAGCCGAGCCCACGATTAAGGGTGGCCGATAATAGCATCACGCTGGGACTGATCGTCATCCAAACGCAGGGACGTCCAACACCGGTACACCAGCCCAGCCATAAAACTCGTGAGCAGAGGGTCGTTGAACGGAGACCAACAGCTCGACGGCAAAAAGCCATGAATAGGCAATCAATTATTTGAACGCAGTACAGCCTTACGACGACATCAATGATTAGAATCAAAATAATAAGATAACAATATCGTTAATAATAACAATAAACAACTAACATACTAACATTAAAACCTGTAGTTGCGTGACAATACTAACAAAAAAATAGAAAGAAAATAACCTAGTAACATGGATCAAGACGTAGTAGCCAAACTTAGCCATCGACATTGTAATATGTATATCTTGTGTTACCTTATACATACATTATTTAGAAAAAAGCACATATGCAAGTACATGAGTTTTAAAAAATTTAATTCTACAATGTTACTTATACTAATCAGTTATCATTTTATGTATACTACTAACTAAATTATGATAGTTTACACTTAAAGAATGAACGTATAAAAATAACCATGTATCCGAGACCCTGTATAAAAATTATAATGTAACCTTAATACATAAGCTTATAGTTAAAAATAATATAAAAGAGAGCAGAGCGATTACACATACAAAGAAGATGTATACACGATACGTTCAGCATAAATAACCCTCAGGAGAAGCAAGGATCAGCAGAAAAAGACTACCTCTTTGCTCCTTAATGGAAAAGGTGTACAACCAAAACAACAGGACATAAACATTACTCGAACACCTACCCTCAACATAGATGGAAATCGCCGTCGAGGACGACGTCGTCGCAGGGTCGGATGTGTGACGTAGAATAGCATAGCTATATCTCCGTTCGCCTTCCCTTAGCCAGGGGCCCTCTCGGACGGGGGTACATGGTAGGCAAGGGGAAAGAGAGTCAGGAGATGGAAGGGAGACTAGACCTGACGCTTAAAGAGAAGCAGACGTATCCGCTCCTGTTCGCGACTCATACTTGGCTTTTCCCTCGGTCTTTATTTAAATAAAGAACCATTAACATCACTCGCTGTGCACTTATTTCCCGATCACCATACCGAACGTAATCACTCGTAACATATGGTTATAAAAATAAACTTTTTATTCTTGATCTGAATTTAAATGATCTGAAGATAGTTGATGTAGTTTCACTGTATAGCTTCTTATACCAAGTCGACGTATAAAAGAGTTCATGCAATCAAAATATTTTATTTTTTAACGGATAAGCAGTCAGAGATGTCAAGAGCTTAGTGCACAATTTTTACAACTTTTTCTCACGGAGGATGCACAGTATTTATACAAGAATTATTATGTTTGCGATAATAAACAAGTCTTACGTGCTGGAGGTTGTTTATGACACCTATAAATTTTGGAAGAATCGTCGAAGGATCACAGGAAATTTCTTTGGATCTGAAGCAGAGGAAGACATTGTACTAGGTTATTAAAAATTTTATATTTTTTTCCTCCCTAGGGCAGAAAGTGCGGCAGAGCCTTTCTGCCCTCGAGATGCATTTTCGGCCCTCCTAACCACTTTCGGCCCGCGGGCAGGAAAATATATTCGGCCCCGGGGGCCGAAAATTTCTTTCTACCTTACGGCCGAAAGTGATTAGCGGGCCGAAAATGCGCCCACGGGCAGAAATTTGCACTTTCTGCCCTCGGTACAAAAAATGTTGTGCCCTAGGTAG
>JAPYYV010002079.1:0-12666 GCA_030522625.1 Copidosoma aretas | reverse complement strand
GAAATGTACTATTACATATTTAGTCATACATCCATTTAATGATTTTTTCAGTTGCTCATTTATGCAGTTCAAGCTATCAACAACTTAAATTCTATAAGAGATCCAGATAAAGCGAGTCAATCAACTCAAGACATGTTGGAAGAGTGAAAAGGAAAGTTTGACGATAGGTATCGATTATTACAAAACAAAAAAACATGTTATGATTTTTTAAAGCAATACTATCGAAGTTTTCCGTGTTTGTGCCTATTGTTAGGTGTCTTATTGGTTAGTTATAATTATAAGTTTTAAATTTTAAGATACAAGCATTTCCAAACTTAAAGTCAATACAGTTAAGTTATAAATAGTTTCTCTCTTAGCCATAAGCAATAGCTAAAATTTATGAACAGTACTTCACCAAGATTTTCATTTAACAGTTGAAATCAGACTTTAAAAAAATCATAACTATTTTGATTTCACATAAAATCATGGACTTAACTCTTAAAACATCGTTCAATACGCTGCTGTCAAATACAATGTCAGCTAAAAAACTTTTAAATTATTTTTCAAAATTAACGATCCCAGAGGTCGAAGAGTTTAATGATTTAAATTCCGAACGACTATAGTCAGGTTTGTGTATGTATATATAATTTTTGTTCAACTCATCATCAGTGTTATTGAACAGACTTACTGTATGTTTACATGTAATTTGCTATCCATTGGTATTTTTCGCTTTTTAGGAGATTATAATAGGAATCTTGCTGTTCTCATATTACCTCTATGCATGACAGTTCAAAAGCAGTCACGATTCAAAAAACTTTTTTTCTTCATGAATAAAAAGGAGATAAGCAAGTCATTCATCCTGCAAATAGAGGTAAAAAAATCCTCTCAGTACATACGAATAATTAATAATTTTTTATTCTAAAGAAACTGAGAGTATCAAACATGTAAAACTGAAGATACTTGCAAAAGCGTATTAATCATACAAATTTTTTTCATTTTTTAAGAATAATCTTTTATATTTTTTATTTTTTATTTGCTTTTGAAGCATACAATCTGATGTCATGCAATTTAAAGTATTTTGATTTAATTAATTCATCCTATATTTAATACATAATTATATTGTTTTTTCTAAAAAACGTATCCAAAAAAAAAGTTTTTTATCAATTGTTTTATATTCATTTTAGGATATTAAGAACGAAGATAAAATTTTTGTGGAATATGAGACTTGGTTAGAGGGTAACAAACGAAAATTTATACCTTACATTGTGTTTGTTGGTGAGACTGACAATATTCTCACGATTATTTAGTAATTATTTAGGAAAAATATGACATTTTTACTCTAGTAAAAGCGGTTGAGACTTGCTATAAATGTCTGACAGCATTAAATGTGTGGCTTTTTTTCTGATTATGTTTGGATGTTTTTTACAAAAATAGATGTGTCACTTACCATGTACTAAATCGTATGCTTCTGTAAATATATTATGTGTAGAGCTAAAAAATAGTACTTCATTAATAAATTACTGTCAAGTGTAATATAATTTATCATTTGCCTAATATAATATATTCGCGCAATGGAGACAAGCACAATTTTTAACTGTATCTTAAAATTTATTTAATTTTTTTATGCGAACTCTAACTATCAACGAAAAGCAGTACAAGACGTTATCGATTTTATAAGTGACCTAGTTCGCAGTAATTTATTAAAAATTAAAAAAATGATATCATTGCTATATTAGAAAAAAATAACGTTAAAATTTATCTCAACGATATAAATTTATGTTTCACAAAATATAATAATATTTTCGATGATTTTATGACTGAGTCCAGAAGATTTTCTTTATTTAAAAAAAAAAAAAGGTTATTTGATCCTGAACCGTTAATCATTGGGCATACTTTACAAGAAAAAAACATTGGAAATTAAATGTTATATTTGCCCCAGCCGATGCACGGAATGCGAGTCTCTTTACTTAAATCTTTGAAACTATTTCTTGAAATTCCTAGTTTATATCAGAATGTAATCAATTTTATGAATGATTTGAATAGTGAAACAGATGTAATTTCTAATATCACGCAAGGTTCACGTATGGTTAAAATATACTAGTAAATTTCAAGATCCAATTGTCGTTCCGCTTTTTATTTTTATGACGAGTTGCAAGTGGGAAATGCTTTAGGGTCTCACAGTGTGTCAATAAATTTTAGCAGGTTATGCTTATATAGATTAATGCCCCTTTTTCTATCATCTGGCCTTGATAGTATTATCTCCTCACTTTTGGTAATAAATGAAGGAAATAATAATAGTTGAAATGAGAATGTCTTCCGCGATATAACTAATAAACTAAATGTGCTTCAAAGCCAGGGTATTACAGCATATATTAATGGTACGGAGATTAACGTGAAATTAAAACTTATGCTCATATTGGGAGACAATCTCGGACTTAATGGCATCTTTAAGTTTACCAAATGATTTCAAACACCTTACTGTTACTGAATTAGTAAGGCAGATTTGCAAAAAACTTGCAATTTAACTAAAGAAGATCATACGTTACTAAGAACAAAAGAAGGATATGAAAGAAATGTAATAAGGACAGATCAACAAGAAAGCAAACTAAAAGAAGAATATATTTTTAATAAAGTAAAGGATTTTCATATACTGAATAATAAAAACGTTGATTTGAAGCACGAATATGCATGAAATATTTTAATCATAAAATTAAAAATCTAAGTTTCGTTGGCGATGACAATATGAACAAACCACCTATTATCTCTTTGCTAAGATTGCAGAAAAAATCTGGCCTGAAACTCTCTGCTGCTAAGACCATAAAACTTTTGAGTTTTTTCGGTACGATGATCGGTCACTTAGTTGACAGAGATGATAAGCACTGGAAGCTTTATAAACGTTTAAAAATAATATTGGGTATTCATATGTCCCTACGTGCTACCAAGTATGATGCTGATACTTAAAAAAAACAGATTAAAAAGCACCACGAAATCTACTTGAAATTGCACGGGTGGATGGCTTTTAAATTTCACGTCATGACTGATTATCCGAAATCAATAATAAAAAACGGACCATACGTCAGTTATTGGTGCATGCGATTTGAAGCGTACAATCGAAAATTAAAAAATTGTGCACAATCAATTAGCGGGATAAAAATTCAATATGAATGATCGTTAAAAAATAATTCTTGGAAATGTGTAACACCATTTATAATCTTGAGGTTACAAAAAACATTGAATGCAGTGTTCCAGCCAAAGGTGATCACAAAATGTCATCTAATTATACAAGTTATTTTAAAACTTCAACATAAATTCAATATTATAATAGAATCAAATTTGATCGTATTTTATATAAAATTGGTACATTTATCGTAACAGATATGATCGGTAGTGAAAAAGATTTTGGCGAGATTGAAAAAATAATGAAAGTTGATGACGACATTTTTTTTTAACTCAATGACTTCAAAGAAATTACATTTGATAATCACTTTCATTCGTATACTGTAGAATGGAAAAGTAAGCGAAAACAAGTCATGAACTAGGTAAATGTACCAAACGTAGCACCTTGTTTTTTAATTCGATCGAATAACACGCATTGTATCATTACTTCGTACGCCTTGTAATTAAACATGAAGGTAATTAACATTTTTTCATAAATGGAAGAAATATAAATAAATTAATTCATTTAAGTATATAATTTCGTGAATACTTATTTCTGTATATAATAT
Organism: Copidosoma aretas; assembly: GCA_030522625.1. Taxonomy (NCBI): domain Eukaryota; kingdom Metazoa; phylum Arthropoda; class Insecta; order Hymenoptera; family Encyrtidae; genus Copidosoma; species Copidosoma aretas. The sequence goes on along the minus strand of JAPYYV010002079.1, from coordinate 8,962 downwards.
ACAATACTAATATCACTAATTATATGTAATACCTAACTCCAAGTTTTATTCTTAACTAAGTAATTGCACCAATTATGATGACGTGATCCAACCAAAAATTGAGAGTACTCCACCAAGCAGTTGGGGACGCTGCTCACAGTAAAATGGACCAGACGGTCCACCCAACTTTTTTCCAGTGTACCAGCTCCTCCTTATCGTAAAATTCGTTTAATTTCTTTATTATTTTTGGAATAGCAAGCTTCTCAAATCCTCCCTTCACAACCTCCCACACACCCACACATCTCAACCTTCTCGAAAATGGTCAAGATATTACGAAAGCAGGCTAACCTCCCTTAAACCCACATGTCCCTCGCAGCCCTCCACGCAATCGAATTTTTTTAAAAACGAACGAAGTTGTTTAAAAGTACGCTAATTCTTCTTAAAGCCTCTCAACATATCCAAATCTTTTTAAATACAGCCGAATTCTTCCAAAAGCAGACTAAGCCCCATCCTGATCCCTCGTGGCCCTCTCACACAACCGAATCTTATAATTTTAAAGCTGTAGCCCAGCATGCTTAAATTGTCTGCGTATCCCAGTATTTGAGTAGTTCCGTTTAGAGTTATTCCACTTTTATTTTCCTGAACATATCGAATCACGTATTCTAAAACCAAATTGGACAATAACGGAGATAACGCGTCCGCTTGTTTTAAACCCTCGTGTGTTTTAAATGGTTTGGAAAGTTTGTTCTTAACGCGAACTTTCCCTCTGCTGTCTTGCATGCAACCGCGCATCAAAGCTACTAATTTCTTTGCAACCCCAAGAGATACCAAAATATAGTACATTTTTGATTTGATAATTGAGTCGTACGCTTTTTTAAAGTCTATAATTAGTTGCCCGAATTCCTTGTTGAGCTCCCATTGTTTTTCTATTATTTGTCTGATTAAGAATATTTGGTCAATAGTTGATCTGTTACGTCTGAACTTACATTGAGAGTTTCCTATGATATCTTCCGCAAAGGGCTTTAATATGTCCAAGAGGACATTAAATAAAACTTTATAGCAGGTCAAAAGTAATGAAATACCCCTGTAGTGATTACAAATGAACTTGTCCCTTTTCTTGAAAACCGAAATTATGACTGATTCGGTCCATTTCATGGACATTTCCTCTCTCCGAATTCGTTCAATTAAATCGTGTATCTCCATACTTAACCATTTCTCCCCACCCTTGATCAGCTTCTCGGGTGTGCTGTCTATCCCTGCCACTTTGTTGTTTTCAACTTTACGGATTGTTTGCTCTACTTCTCCAAGTGTCGGTTTATTTACCTCTATCTCCGCGGTAAGAATATCTTAAGGCTCCCTTTTCTAGTTATTTGTGTGTACATTAAGTAATTCATTAAGTAGTTTTTTTATCTCGCTTATGCTTCCCCGTCATCCACGATTATATTACCATTTTTGTCTTTGATGAAAACATTTTGATTCTAATACCCCTTCCGGGGTGCATTAACTCCTTGGTACATTTCACGCGCATTGTTTATTTTCGTAATTTTCCTTTATAGTAATAATTTTATTTTTCTCTTGTTCAAATTTCTTTTCCCTCACCACCCTGTTTGCTGCTGTTCTACAAGCTAAACTTATAAATATGTTTTTCAATTGAAATTGTACCAAATAATTTATTAGGATACTGGTTTCGTTAACAAGTGATTAAAACTCAAAATCTCTAGCTTATTTACAATTTTTACAAGATGAAAACCGCTGCCAATTCATTGGCACAAAGCTTGCTCATACATATTCCTCACCAATTTTTTTTTTAAATCATACTATATTTTTACATATACTTTATCAACATTTTTTAATTTTAACTTTTTTTTAATGGATGAAGTTTATATAGGTGATTGCCAGACAGTCGAGTACTTCAAGGAAAATAATATTTTTAAATAAAGACACAAAAATGTATTCCTAGTTGTACTAACTGTTCTATGGACGTTAATCAAATGTACCAAAAAAAAAAAAAATTTTAATTTCAAATCAAATTTAACAATTTGTATATCTATGACACTAATTTTTGTATTAAAAAACTTATTTAAGGTGTAATAAAAATGATGCCTGTAGTCAAATTATATAAAGTTATCAAATAGGTTCTTGAGATAAGATTCACAATATAAAAAATACCTGTTTTAGAACATCAAACAGTTGTTATAACAACTTTACTAAGGTACAGAGCTTAAATTTGTTTACAAGATGCAAAATAAAAAGATGTATTACTACCAATGATTTCTAAAAGCAATCTAAAACTTTATAAAATACAAGAAATTATATCAATTAAAAAAAAAAATATATTTATTTATTAGTAACAAAAGAACGGGATAACTTATAAGAATGATTGGTATTTAAAAAAGAAGTTCTTTTTGCAATTTACAAAATACAATTATTTTCAAATTTGAATTGAGATCTTTACACCTGAATAATAACGGAAAACCGCTTTTCAAAAATCAGAAAATTGCTATAGCAACCTTGATAAAGCACTAATCTTCAGTATGTTTTCAAGTGGCAGTAATGATGATAATACAGAATAAACTTTTCACCATCATGATTAAATTTATCAAAGAGTTCCAAAAATATGAGCAGCTGCATTGAATATTCTTTCACGAGATAGTTTTTTATCGATAAAAAATAAATAACATAATCCATCGGAATGGTTCAAAGTTCCAAATAAAATTTTCTATATACTTCATAAGATACAGATATTTAAAAATTTAACTAGGAATCTCTGACCTTAAGAATCGCTAGAAACTGTTTTTCGTAATTTGTGGGATCGTTTTAGAAACCTTAATAAGATTTAAAATGGGAAACAAAGCTATTTTCATACTTTGTAAAACTTAATCAATTATTGATTTAAAGTATTTTATGAAATTCAAATAATAGCAAAAAAGCGTTTTTAGTAAATCAAAAAATCGTTATAACAACCTTAATAATTTATAAAACTTTATTATTATTATATCCCAAGCTTAAGTCTAGGATTATAAGAATGAAAGAAATATGAGTAGAAAACCTTATTTACGTTATTTTATCATCCAAATTTATTAATATACTAGAAAACACACTATTTCGAAACCAAAAAGTTACAACAATGCCTTTATAACCGTTGTTTCTATTTTTTTTAATCTCATTACAAAGTATGTTAATCATTATTTTATAACTGACCTTCGAAAAGCCTTTTAACTTTACTGTGTGACTTCTCTAACTTTGAAGCACACACAGTATACTTATAAAATAATTTCTTTCATCAAAATGTTTTACACTATATATTTTTAGACTTATTACTTTTCTTGATCAAGTTTTAATCCCAACTTGACTAATTCTATTAATCGCATTGCTCTTACTTATCCATTCATTACTTTTATAAGCGCTTTTTATCTATTTACTGGAGTCGACAGTAGATTATCTGGTCTTTCATAAGAGCTCTAGAACTAAACAGTCTTTAAGTCACCTCTTTATTCATATACTTCTCTATGGATCCTAATCTCCACAAAACTTCATAAAAGGAATTCATAATGTATATAGTTTGAATTGTAACTTTGATAATTTTTACACTTAACTTATTCAACTGTATTTTCTCTGACCAAGATATGTAAAAATCTCTTAATCAACCCTCTAAATTATTATGAGTTCAGATTATTTGTTGGGTCTGTGGTTTCAAACATCAAAAGATGTATCATGTTAAGGAATTCAGTTGAAAATGTATTACTTTAATGAAGATATAATTTATTAACACATAAACATATGATCAATAGTGAGGCTACAATAAAGTTCAGTTCTAACGTTGTTACTTATAAATTATTACTGAAGCTTATTTCGCAACAAGCTAGAAACTATTACAGTTTTACCAACTGCCAAAAACAAATATTATATTCAACGGTGCATTCAGTGGTCTTATCCAATAGACAACAACTACAACCTTAATACATAAACTCAAAGATTCACTCAGTTTTATCGAATATGAAAATACAACAATTAGTTATTAGTCTTTTCGTACTAATACAATATTATATGCAAATAAATAAACTATCGACCAAATAAGTAAGTAAATGGTCACATACATTCAAATACAGTTCTCATACTTCGGAAAAAATTTTTTATACATTCAATCTAATTTTTTATTATACCCTGTCATTTGTGACGTCAACAACTTTTTTATATCCTCTTTCTGTCTTCTGTCTTCAATATTCATTAACGATATTAGTTGATAACTGAAATAAACGGATCGATGAAAAACGCCTGTTAGCCACTTTTTACAAGATGCAGTTATCTTTCTGAACCATTACAGTCATACGAGAGGTATTGACAAATAATTTCAATCAACAGAGACTGAACGATTTGAGAGAAGATTGTGTTTCAACAAGTAATCAATTTGAAGCCTTATTCGCAAAAGAGACATGAACCCCCTACGTAAGTGTCTTCCCACGAAAATATCATGTCGCAGTTCTATTTCATGAAATGTATAGTTTAATTTTAGAGCAAGCGGAAATCTTATTAGTGTGTATGGGCTTTAAAGTTACAGAGGTCGCATAGTAAAGTTAAAAGGCATTTTAAAGTTAGGTTACTAAATAATTAATAAAAAAGTTCCTGACTAGATGAAAAGGTAATATTAATAAGGGTAATAAAGGCATTTTAGTAGTGTTTGTGTTTCGAATTAGTGGCTTTTCAAGTATATTAATTAATTTGGAGGCCAAAATCACATAACTACCCTTTTTTACTCATATTTCGTTCCTCCCTATAATCCTAGACTTGAGCTGGAATAAAATCTAATGATGGGTTTATTCTTTTTCTCAAAACGTTAGGATTCAGATAGTCAGAACTCGAAATTTTTTGTTTTGGAATAGGATACATCTCACTATATTACATAATTTGTAATAATAGTAAACTATGTCTAATAAACCAAATTTATTGAATTATCTTAGTCATTTGTATGAGCCGCTTGTCTTGTTACCGCTTTTCCTTCTTGATATATGAGGTTTTTGACACTTAAAATCTGAATCCGCCCATTGCGCACCTTCATGATCGTATTTTCTTAACCTAAAACATTAACATCAAAACACAGATTATTATTGAAAAACTTTTCTCAAAAATCAAGTTCTTTACTGAAATACATCGTCATGGCTTGGAGATTAGAGCGGAGCGCGAAGGGGGCGAAGCCTTACTGATATCTATATACGGAGAGAACAAAACACGCTTGTAGAGAGTTCCACACGTATTTGTATAACGCGTGCTTAGTATAACTCTGGATGGCAGAGGGGACAGCAGTGCACACGGCGCTAATCAGCACTGTCATCGACCGTGCGGAGCCAGCTCATCGTACGAAGCTGCTGGGTACTGCGACGCATAATTTATGGCATGGACAATGACTATATGTACCGACGAGTCAGTTCAGTCAGCATCTTCGACTACTTATCTGTCTGTAACGCCGCCACGCGGAGGCTGCAAGTATGTACGATAGTGCTGGCTTTTCATAAAGCTAAATAGTCGAAGGTGCTGACAGAACTGAATTGTAGGAATATATAGTCATTTTTCATGCCGCACATTTTGCGTCGTAGTCCCCAGCAGCTCCGTACGACGACCTGGCTCGGCACGATCTATGACAGTGCCAAGCCGAGCTGTGCACACTGCTGTCCCCTCTGCTATACGAATACAGTAAGCACGCTTTTACACAAGTACGTATGGAACTCTTGACAAGCGTGTTTTGTTCTCTTCGTGTTTACGGACGCACAGCGTCGCTGTGCTATCATCATGGTATACATACACACCTTGTTATACTTGTTATCTTGCTGCTTACTGACCTTAAAGTCCAGAACTCTTACTTTCCCAGCCTTCTTATCTCCTTTTCCGTGATGGTTAGAGCTATCTGTTTGTTTACAGAATACTGCAAGGAAACATTACCTATTTGTTTTACGTTTATACATATGGAACACAATATGTAAAAAAAGGGAGTAAAAAATTCGTGACGCATAAGTAGAGAGGTTTTGGAAGATATTCTGATATAACCTTAATTTTCCATACTTAGAATGGATCTTGATAAATTAGGGGTGAAACATTTCGAAGATAATTTTCTGCTCATGTACAATGTTGAGATCAACGTGGATAAATTATTTTTAAATAATTCTATGCGACGTGACCTTGGGGAAAAAATATATAATCCAAATTCTTTCATAAAGAATGCTAAAAAGGTCGAAAACAACATTTTTCATGGGTTTTTACAAGAGCATATGAAATGATATTATTATTACTATAATTATTATTATGATTGTCAAACACATGCTTAATTTCTTTTACTGGTGTCTTCCAAAGCATTGTCATACTAATTTCATTGTTTCTTATTTTTCTCCATTAAGTCTCATTTAAAAACCACTATAGAAAAAACTGTGTGAAGAGGTATACTATTTTTCAATACACATGCTTACTTATTTAAAGACAGATTTGTTTTACATCTCGAATCATTTGAAGCTTGTTTTGTCTGATAATTATTTATTATTACGATAGCTGGTTGTTCGTGGAAGGGCCGTTTCCGTTGCGAGCTAAGTCCAGCCCAAGTCGAGAGCGGTAATTGGGAGAAGAAAAATAAGTTAAATAAACGAGTTACTAATATTTACGCTGATACATTTATAATCGGATAGGTATATGTACAGTAGCTTACTGAGTAAAGCTTTCAGTTCAGCAGCGGTGCGTGGACTGACTTTCGTGCTACGCAGAGCACTATTCGTTAAAACCTCTTTATAGAAGTCCAAGAAATTGAAAGTTACATTAGACAGAGACAGCATGAACATTAAGAAACTTTAACGTTGATAACAGCGTATAAACTATAGTATTGTTATGAATGTATGAATCCCGGCTTAATCTCTAAGGTATTACAAATGTACAAGTAGATAAGCAACACATGAATCAGAGTATAAATATAAACATTACGCGACAGTTTCAACGACACAATTTAATTAGCGAAAGTGTCTGCCCGCCATAGCAAACAATAAGGTTTAAAACCGAACACTGGTAATATTATACTATGTAGTTCCTTTGTCACATGCGGCTTGCATGTTATTGTTACGTTATTATTTGGTTGCAATGCTTTATATTTGGTCATTTAATTATTATTTATTATTTTATTTCCCTTATACTTCAGAAACTTCGTTTTGTCCTGACGTCCTACGAGCCACTTATGCTTGCCTGTATTGTTTCTTTATGTTTCAAGGATATGTGTACGGAATTTTAAATCTTAACATGCAATCGAAATATGGCTGCCAATAATTTAGAACGTAGATACGTCAAATTCTATTTTATAGCTTTTGCTTGTGGAAAAATGATTGAAATTTTTAATGATTTTTTCTTATTATTTCAACATAATATCTTGGTTTACATTATGTTTGTTCATATAAAATTTCATTTGCTTTCATCATTTTGCTGTGATATGAAGTACACCATAAATTTTCTTTAATTATCTTAACCCACTCTGGGTACTCTGCAATTTTTTCTCTTAAGTGGTCTGATATTATTGGTCATAAAATCATTATTAACAAAAGATCATATAATCACGAAACTTTATTAACATATTAGAATGATTTAGGTGGAGCAGTCCAAATACTCTTATCACCTCCGCACCCCCTCCCCCCCGCCCTACATCCGGTGGAATCAGGAGAAAAAAGCTTTCTTTCCCTGAAATTTCAAGCCAAACTATTATGGGCTGAACCCTATAGGCTCCTTTACACCGCACTTCTCTCTCCACACAATTCCCAAAGGTCCCCCCCCCCCCCCCCCAACTAAGGGGAAAAATTATTCGTTTTTCCATTATTCTGAATCACTTAAATTCGTCCATTTGTCCCCCATCCTCACCTCCCTTACTACAGCATTACCATAATACTTTGGATTACCCATTCTACCCCTCACGTATACGAAACTTTTATAAAATTTTCAATGTCTTGCAGCTGCTGGCTGAGCCCTTCCCCTTTTCAGCCGCACAGCCATTTTTATGGAATTTTGTTCTTTCGTTCCATTTTTTTGGGATCAAATGGATTTCTGTAGATTTTATGGTTAATAAATAAAAAACTACACTGTGATTACTTAGATTTCTGCAGGTAAGAATTTACCTTAATTATTGTTTTCATCAGGAATATATTTATTGGACGTCTGAATCTACAATAAAAAATTTGCAAGCAACCTAAACCTATTGCGCACGTTTTTGCTGTTAATAATTTATTTTACAAATTTGAGAAAAGTCATAAATACAGTCGGATTTTGATCATTTGCAGTTTTTATTTTTTATCCGACATATTGAATAAGCAATGATGAATTTTTATAAACTAACTTTATTTTCTCTATTTTTAACCTTTACCACCGCTATATGCCTTTATTTAAGTCGATTGTGATCAAATTTGAATTTTTACATACCTTTATTATCGTTAATCATATTTGTACGAAATTCAAGAAAATTCATGATCACGTCCACCATATTGGATCAGCCACTTGTAATTCACAAGCCTTTCCTTAGATTTTATGTAAACAACTTAAAAGCTCGCAATAATTACAGTTAGAACTATTTTTTTTTTTAATTCACCTTTTTGTCTGCCATATTGGATGGGCCATTTCAAATTGTTGTAAGCTAACCTTAGATTCGTAAGTAGCCACTCCAAGAACCTCCGTAACGATGATTTCGAGAAAAACGCTTTGAAAATATAAATTTTCTAGCTAATCTTTTTTTTATCAAATTTTTTAAAATGCTTGTGTTCGATAATAATTGTTTATAATATGATAACACCATCTTCTATATTTTTCTGTGTACCTAGTCCAATTAGCTGGAAAAAAAGTCAGATTCATGTCACAATATTCTCTTGAGATTTTCAAGTGTGATTAAAAAAGAAGCAAAAGCTTTCACTAAGCCCCGCCCCCCCCACCCCCCCCCCCCCCCCCCCCCCCCCCCCCCCCCCACCCCCCCCCCGCCACC
>JAPYYV010002078.1:0-21855 GCA_030522625.1 Copidosoma aretas | reverse complement strand
GATTCTTACGAAAAAACATACAGAGAAAATTAATATACACTATGTATACAATTTTCCACCTCGCCTCCAACGGATCACTGATTTGCTTTATTATTCATAAAAAAAAGCTCATAATTATTCAATTCAACCGTGCTGAGAGCATGTTACATTTTCCATTTAAATAAAAAGGGATTTTGAACTGTTTGAATTTAATTTTTTTTCTCTGACAAAAATTACACTACGACTATGATCAATGCATTTTTTGATAGAAAATTGAATGCCCTACAAAAAGTTTATCCTATGATTTTTCGATGGAATCATTCCTTTGAAATATATTCACGTTCAAAGTTGTGTTTATAGTTTTTATCATAGTTTTTTTATGTTTTGCTATAGTTTTCTGTGATATAATTATTTAATTATTCCAAAAATATTCCAAAAATTATATGAAAAAAGCTTAATAGTTACAATTAAGTAAACGATACATTATAAACAATACAACGGTTTGATTTGCTATTCCTTTAGCTTCATTCACATTTCTTTGTTAAGCAAATTTTAGTCGCATTAGGATAAGTATCTTTGTAATCACGTCCAACTTGCACCAAATACTGTTTTTTTTTTTTTTGCAGTCGATGTAGTCTTGAGTCAATTTAACTGCGCTTTCAGCTACATCATTAATAACTTGCAGATTATTAACGATGTTTAAAACATCTAAATAATCATCAGAGAAGCCTGGTGAGATGCCCTGGAGAAGCTTGCTCTCGCTGGTCGTATAGGATGTGTCACCAGTGTAGGGAATTATAAAGTCAGGGTGACGCCAATGAGCTATGACAGGTATCAGTGCTTTACTTGACAATCGTACAGATACTGATGCAATCGACTCACGCTGTGTGATCTTTCTTACGGTCCGTACGGCAGAGTCCCTATTATTATTCTATATCAAAGTTGCGGTGTATAACTGTGGAGTTAGTTCCGTCTCAAATCAACCAAATTCTCAAAAAATATTCCTAGCTTAGCATAATAACAGTGCGTGAGGTTGGCGCTAGATAGCTCATTTTCCCTTACACACTCTAACACTGCGTTTTTCTAAGATGTCAGCAATAAGGTCACGTAATAGCTATGGTACCTTTGTACTAGTTCAAGAGGGACATCATGATTCTGCCGTCTCTTTCGCACTCTCGTGATATTTTACTGGCTCACTATTACGAGCACGCAATATTAGAACAAATAAATTCAGGTTTCTTCTTAAAGCTTTGAAATTTGACAATGGAAGCCTATACTGGTAAATCCTAGTAACTTTTGAATTTTCAAAAATAACAATGAAAATATTGAAGTTAAATGTCGCATTCATAGAAATTTTGGATAAGGTACTGCTAGTAAGTTTGAAAACAAGAACTATTATTACTAATATTTTTGTATACATGTCTAAAAAATTCAATACTGTCATGTATGCTTACATTTATGCATGAAACTCATCTTTCCGAAAAATTCAAATTCCTTTATTTATCAAATGAAGAATAAGCTAATCGAATTGCCTTCAAGGCCAAATTTATTGTCATTGAAGTAAAAAATGTGTAGCTTGAAAAATTCCATGATATCGGTGAACTACTATCATTTATCCTCGTAAATTTTTTTAGATCTCTGTAATAAAATACTTCGGTATGCAATATGACCCGTTTTAAGTAAGCACGAAAATGAGCACTTTTTATCTCTGTAGAATATTGACATAGATATTTTTGTAAAAAACTTAGTCGGTATTCTGCCATCTATGCATATATAGAAAAATATATATATATTACAGTGAGCATATATCTATAACCTTTGTTCTTACGAGTTTGAGGTTGCCAAGTCTCATCTGAATCATGTACTTCAAAATTTCGGCGAGGAAAATGACGTTGTGGTGCTTTGTGAAGCTACTCTACAACTCGTCCCATGTATTAAGTGTCTAGGTTTACTGTTGTTAAATCAGATTCAAGAAATAATAATTTTTCTGTAAATTGTGTATAAATATGCGGAGGCTATCTATTGATTTAACAATGCTTTCAATTCGTTTATTCAAGTAAACATAGTTTACTGTATCATGAGGCTGTTTTGTTGTTTAAACGTTGCACAATATTTTTTTATCCAAACAATACTGTCGATCGATAGTGAGTTTTTATTCAATATCAGAGGAAAATCAGCAACAAAGTTTACGACCAAATACATAATTGCTAATTTGGAACCTGATGCAAAATGAGTGTGCACTTTCGTGTGTATTTATATATATATATATATTCCTATATTATATAGTTGTATGGTTTTGGGGCAAGTACTTTCTCCCCCCCCCCCCCGCCACCCCCCTAAATAAGGTAAATTTCGTTGTTATTATACCGTCAAATTTGACCCCGAAAGAATTAGGTTAACTCCCCCTACCTCCCTCCCAGCTCAACCACAAAATTTTTTTTCTGCTTTATCGTAAATTTTGACTTCACTATTAGTTTCTTAGATACAAACTATTTAGTCACACTTTCTGTACATTTCGGTGTAAGAAATTTAAGTGAAGTATAAATTTATAGTCGAATTTGAATAAGTTATTGAAAAAATCAACCTTAAAATATAGAACGTCATTCTGTATGCAATTTCATACATAAAACCGTATGGCATTTCATATAGTGTTACATATGGCAATACATAATGTGTTTTGAATTGGTACTGCCACATGTACTTTCATGTGGAAAAACAAATGGAATTATAAGTTCAAATAAAAAAAATTTTTGTCACATATCTGGTTTCAAAATAATCTGGTTTCTTCAAGACAGACATCTTTACTAAAATAATGACAGTAATGTGTAATATTAGAGTAAGACAGAGTATACTATAAAAGGTGTATGCACGAAAAGCAATACTTACGTGAAAAAGTGTTTGTTTAAATTTTATATGATAAAAATAATCATCATAATCGGTGGTTGTGTGAAACATGATATATAAAGTCTTTACTCATTACGTGTATTTGTTTTCAACACAGCAAAAACGCAACTATAACTCATCAGTAAATAAAGGTATTTACTTTCAGTAGAAATACCAAAAAGGGCTACTGATGCATTTTATTCATAATTTTGTATTAAGATTTTGAATAATAATTAAAAAGAGTCTATTTTTTAACAAATAACATTTTTAATCATGCTGTTCAAATTTTTTAAATAATTCTTAAGTTATTTAAAAAAAAATTTAGTTTCATAATGCTAATACCTTTTTAAAAAATGAGATTTGTCTAATATTTAATGTTTTATTGTTTATATTTTTCATAGATTATTTTATAAATTAGAATTACATTAACTATAGATATTAAAAAAATTAAAAGGGTACCAGTATAAAAATAATAAACGACTTCCAAATTTCCAGTCTGTAACGAATTTTAAAAATTTCATTTACAAATTGTAATAATACATCAAGTAGGAAGATTTTGTTCATTTTAACGAAATACTAGAACTTACGCAATCAAAATATTCTAAACAGTAAGGAACCGTTTAAGCTGAAAGAAAATCATAAAATCACTCGATATTATGGAAGCTTTTTAAATAGGGAGGTACTAATTGTATAAAATGTGTTTATAGTGCGCAAATAATGTAATGAGCATAAATGCATTAAATTGACGTAATTATTATACTAATATAAGCATATGGATCTTATATTATTGCAATACAGATGTGATGAAATTAATTCGAAAGCCCGACTACTTTGATGTTTGTTATATCTTTTATAGTTGTTCTATGAGTACTAAAATTAAATAGTAATTTTTTTTTTAAAGTGCGAGCGAGTTGACCCAAAAAAATGGTACTGTATTTGTCATTAAAAAATAGTACTGCAAATGCGCTCAATTAAATATGCTAAGTTAAATTTGATGATGTGTTATATGAAATCACAGTACATCACGTCTGTTTATGTGTCTGAAGACCTAGCCCAAGAAATAGTTTTTTTCAATGTTCTATTGTTTTTCTTATTAATAGTTTTTTTAAAAGAAATGATTTTAGAATAGCATTCTAAAACGAAAACAAAATTGAAATGATTACAAAAAAGAATTTATATATAAATGTATTTTAAATATCATTTTTTTAATTAAATAATCAAACTTTTTTGAGCTTCATTAATTAATAAGAGAAAAATTTATAATCTTCTAAGAAATATTACAATTTCATATGATAATTATTAATATGATTCATTTTATAAATGTAAAAAATTGGGAGATTGGCGAGCAGAGCGTACAGGTAGGCCAATATAGATTTGTAATAAATATCACAAAAAAATAGGACAGGAGACGTAATGTGATTACACAGGCGTCAGAGGAATTAAAAATGATAACAAAAATAAAGGTAAATCATTGCGAATTGATAGACTGGATTCCACATTCATCGAGTAAAAAATATGGGTTATAGGTGAAATCAAATAATACTAAAAAAATAAAATAGAGTAAATATAGAATTAAAGACTTACGTAAAAGGGATAAATAGAATAACAACAGATACAAAAATTAAACAAGCCTGAGAAAACTAAGCTAAGTAGCAAAAAGCAGAATATAAATGAGTTGTAGAAAGCTATTAAAAATATAAATAGAAAATAACCGCTACCAATAAATTAGCACAAAGCTTCCTCAACAACATTATCCTGCTATTAGTGACTTGAAAAAAAAAAAAAAAAAAAAATAATTAAATGATTTATAATGTCAAAAGAAGCTTTTTATGCTCTATATTGTAGAATAAAGTTATGAGTGCGAGTTTTCTCATAGTTTGTATAAATATTAAGCATGAAAAATAAAAATTTATTAGCAACAGTTTCTACCTTACTAGCAACCTTATTTTGACTGATATCTATTTATACAGCTGTTTTTTAGTAAAATATAAAGAATATCCAGCAAGCTAGTACTTTAAGAACTCCATCAAGGCAAGATTCACTGTAATCTATTGCAATATTACTATCTACAACTTGATGTATGCGTTCAAGGTATCGTGCTCTGGCGCTTACAGCATGGACTGATACTGTACCGTAAAAGTGGACCCTGGCATCCAAAACGAAAACTTGAGCTTTCGGTGCAACAGACTGTGTAACGGACTGAGCGCTAGCATCACGGTGAGCGCTGATCGCATATTTTTCTTTCCGTAAACAAGTAAGCTCGACTCGTATCAAGATCAATGTTTTGACCTTTGGTTGCGTATTTTCATCAACGTTGTTGCATAGGACATATTTTGGAGCATTTTTACTGCATTCTGTTTTTTCTCAATAAAGCATTGAAAAGCATCACTATGACAAATACCACCACTCATAACTTCTGCAAGCGAATCACATAGGCATATATTCAAAAATTGAGTAAAAATACTAAAAACTTTTCGAGCATTACACTTTAGTCCATTTTGATAACAGCTACAATTTTTGAGGAAAACTCTTGGGCTGCTGCAGAAGCAATAGAAGTCGCGGTTCTGCAGTAAGGTATGTACCTCGTGATATAGTGAGTTGATTTTTCAACGTATATGATTTGATTTGAGATTTTCAATTTTAGTCATGGCAAGTCTTTGCATGAATAGAATCTTTTGATTCAACGAGGTTCAATTCTTTGGCTGCTGATAACAAAATTATATTGTTATTAATCTCAGTGATACTAGTATCACTACAGTCAATTCGAATCGGTGTGCTACATTGTATTAATGAATCACCATCAATTACCCCTGGATTTTTATTTTTCCACTCTTTAGTAACATGCAGATATTCAGTATCTATTGGAACGATTTCTATTTTCTTTAACTTGACCGTAGTTGATGCCATGTGGTTTATTATTAGAGATCAAACAAGCTTCAATTCTTTATTTGTTTCTTAACAGTGTTTTGTCACAAGTACATCTAATCTTTCTGGTGTTTTATTCTTTAGTATATACGTTTTAAATGATGATAATATGTTTCATATCTTGCAGAAGTGGCAACTATCCTTGGATTTTCAAAGTGCGTGTTCATAACGTTGGTCCAGCATGGAAACTCCTTACATGAAATGGCTATGTGGTCACTGAAGTCAGGTAAAAAGTACGTATTATCTTGGTTCATGAAATTCACGCTATTATTAAGATTTGGAGACTTTGCATCACGTTGAATATTTTGTACATATTCATCCAATATATTTTTTTTTGTTGATTCTGTAATTTTCTTCGGCATACTCAAAGTCCTTCGTAAAATTATTTTTAGAATTCATTTTTGTGTCACAGTTGACAGCATCATCAAATTGGAAAGTGTGGAGTCTCTCTTTGATAAACTGAAATGCTTTCGCACACTTGTCATCGTACATATTACTATAACATAATATGAAAATATTTTTTAAAAACAATTTCAATTTTTCCAGCTGTCCACTGTAGATAAGAGACCACTACATCTTTTGTATATTTCCTTAACTTTAGGTGAGGAGTGATGGGATAAGCACGGCCATTGTACAACCGCATGGATTAAATAGGCAATGTCAGCTTTGAGTTGAGTGTTAAGCTTCAAATACGTATTACCAAGAAGAATCATGGTACAGTACTTATTGTACATACTAAATGTCACGTTGTTAAAAGCGATACAGATACCATGCTGTCAAGCTTTTTCCATATCTGTTACTACCTCTCTTGGAAATTTAGCTCCGAATGCCAGCCAGTTTTTCAGCCAGTAAGAAACAAAGTTGCTGTCATTTACTTCTGAAAGAACTTGAGTTATTAGTACGATTGTTTGACCTCTTAAAGTACATAAAAAAATCAAAAAAATGTGACCACTTTTCCCAACTAGAAAATTAGATTTTAAGCGACACGGAGCCGGTTGCATCTAAAGAAAGTGGATTTTCGAGCTTCGCCAAGATATCATTGTGAACATCCAATTGCTCCTTCGACCAGTAAGTAACGTAAACTTTATTGTACCCAATATTTTGTATGTACGCACTCAAAATCAGATCTTGTATTTTCAAGCTACCAGTGATTTAAATAAATCTTCTCCTACACCATTCCTAAACTTACATATTTAGCTTCGTGTCCAGCTTTACGGAGATGAACAATCATTGTAATCCATTTGCTTGTTTCCTTCTTGGATTCTCAATTGTCTAGGTGTTAACATTTTTAAGTCGCTTTTTACTCTTTGCCTTTGTGGACCTGCTCAGCGCTTTTTATTAGAGTGCATTATTCCTTTTGAGTCGTTTGTAATCAATGTAAACGTAACATCTTTGCCACTTGTGGGTCTTAAAAAACACCTTGCTACCAAGTAATTACCACATTCTTTGCTTGCAAACTCCTTCTAAAAAAACGAAGCATGCTGTTGGAGCTATTACTCCGATATGCCAGGATTACTGAGGAATAGGCAAGGGCCTTAGTTCTACTAGGATTGGGAGCGCGCAAATAATTAAAACATAAATCCACACTTTCAAACTGTATATTATGCACTGCTGATTGCATTTACACTTGGAGTTTATTCACTTTCAATTATATAATTATCACTACCGTTTAGCTACTTTTCTTAGAGCGACACAGTGTTGAAGCACGTTTAAAAGTAACAACAAATTATCATCGGAAGGATTAAAAACAACACCATTTCACAACAGACACGTACACGAGATTTTTTAGCTTTGCTTAGCGGCGCTCTGGGCTAGCTGACCGCGTTACGAGCCGAGACAAGAGTGAGGTACAATCCTCTCGTAAGTCTACACTATAGCCGTTCGGCCCAGGCACAATGCGTATACACACGCGTATTAGGCTGTCTATCCTTCACGCACACCGCAATGCCATACACTGTAGAGCCTCGCTTAGCCCGTTCAGACACACATATCACACCGACGCGCACCTACATCCAAACAGGGCCAACGGCACCAACATTCCACCCACCACGATAGAATTGCAAAATTTGCATCATCTCCCGTGATTTAAACAAACATTTTCCGTTCAAACGCATGAAATACCAACGAAATCAATACAAACAGAAGCAAACGCGATACAACCAGCAGCATGAACTTAAATTAAAAAATAAATTTAATAAAACTAATCGATCTTAACCGCTCTTAATCTGGTGCGCCATCGCCCGCCATGCGCAATTCATATGTCATGACCGAGAAATCATGGTTGGACGGCAACCATATCAGTTTACTTGTTGGGCGAGTAAGCTCGGCAGTCGCGGTCTTTAGCGTAGCGACTAGATGAAGTCCGTCGGAACCAGTATGCAGCTTAGTAACTCTGGCCAGTGGCCAGCGAGTCGGGGGATCCCTGATGATAATGACATCTGCGACCTGTACTTGATAATTCAGCTTCAACCACTTGGCCCGTTGCTGCATCTGCGACAACACTTCCTTATGCCAACGCACCCAAAATGCCTACTCATCTGCAGCTTCATCAGCCATCCAGAACATACTGAATATTTTTCATTAGATGCATCGCAGGGCTCGGGGACCGAGAGCTAAGGCATGCTTAAGATACCTTTTTACAGATTCAACTCCTGATTTCCATAATCCCCGAAATTAGGCGCTCGTGGAGGGATAAAAGACCATCACACCCACTGAGTTGACAACTCTGCTGCGACTTCTCAACTAAATGTAGAAGCACGAGAAAACAAGCGCTTCAGTTCGGCCGCTGCCCCCACGAAGTTGGTTCCATGGTCAGAAAATACTACACTCGGTAACCCCCTAGGTCAATGGCTTTAGTGACCATACACACAAACCCTGCTATGTATTTCTTGTACGCCCTTTGACCTCTACATGGCGAGCATCGAACCCAAAACGGCCCGGCGTGATCCACTCTAGTATTCGAAAAAGGTCGTGCAAGTCGTGTTCTGGAGGCTGGCAGTGGTCCCATTTGCTGCTGGACAGACTCTGCGGGAAAATGAGTACAACGGTTACAACTTCGAACGATCTTTCAGATGAAATTACGACCATGAACCACCCAGTATCTCCGAGGTAGATATATATTATCGGCCCCGATCAACCGAAACATGAGCCACAACGGCTCCCGAAGGCGATCACTTTGTGATATCCATACCACCCAAGAGTGTCCCATGGATGACAGTGTTGATTGCCGTACACAGACCCAGCTCGCCACTTCATAGGCCTTCCCTGATGATGGCTGCGTACGCTCGTGCTCCCAACACGACGCCGATCCGACCGGGAACCCTACAGTGAGGATGGGCCAAAGGAAGTCTGCCAGATGAGCCAAGTCCCGCAACGGGCCCGGAGACCGTGGCATCTGCGCAGTGACTCGTCGGAGAATCGAAGCTGTTACAGGTAGAGAAAATTCAGCGACTCTCAAAGATTTAACATGGGAACACACTGAATGTTTAGACACGATATGGGCAGTGTCGCCCACGCCCTGCAAAACCACGTACTTGGGGTCCTCTTCATGGCCAGAATCTGCACCACATGCTACGAGACAAGCGACTCCTCCGCGCCCGTGTCCATGAGAGCCCGCACCGTGACTCACACTCCATCGTGCTCCAAAATCACGCATGCAGTCGACAGTAGCACCCCGCATCCCATGACGCTCATGCCACCCACGTCAGCCACCGTGGCGGAATTGCAGCATGCTGCCGTTGCGCCGAGACCCGTCGAAGCACCGCCCGTTGCTGGACCCGAGCCCTGCTCCGTCACGGAGTTCTCCGACTGCTCCCGATGCAGTTTCGTATGATGCCTGGCCCCACAGATTCCGCACCCGCTGCCGATTGGACAATCCGTGGCTCGGTGCCCAGACGTTATAAAGTTATAGCACACGTTGTGCTTCCTGATGTGCTTTCGCTTGGCCCTGTGAGAAAATCCGTCAAAAACTCCGCACTTTCATAGCCCATGCCCTCCCAAGCATACCGAGCACCCTGATGATGTGCTCTTGACTGTCAGGCGAGCAGACGCATTGACCGGCACACCTCTGGAGCCGCCCACCGGATTACTTCGCGGCTTGATTGGATCCGCTGCACCACGTTCCTACGCCTCACGGTGCTCCGAAGGAAAGCCCCTTTGGGACTCCATCCAGTCCAGAGTCCGTATCTGATATTGCAGGAAACTTGTAAGTTCCGAAAAAGGCGGAAAATTAGTCTCCGAAGCCTCGACATGCTTAGCCCAATCCAGGCGCATGTTCTTTGCTAGCTTTCCCACTATATGAAACACGAAAAAATCGTCCCAGTGCTGCACTGGACGTTCAAGTTCTCTGAAAGTGTTGATGGCTTGCTTAGTTGTGCTGAGCAGCGCATTAAGATGCTGTGACGACTCCTTGGCAGCTGATGGCATATCAGACAGCTCCTGCATGTGTACCATGAATCGTAGCAGCACGTTGTTGAACCAGTTGCTTAGCGCTTCTCATGCCTGAGTAAAGTTGGCACCTACAATTGGTCCTTAAATGCTTGCCACTGCGTGAGAAAGCCATTCAATTTCGGCAACCTGATTCGCTCTAATTGTGCCTGAGGCGCGTGCCCAGGTACGGGCGGCACCGGAGGGTTACGCCAAAACTGTTCTGCCTGTGTTCTCAACCATTCCAGATCCGACAGGTAGTGGCTGTGTTCCCTTCAGTCAAATGTAGGTGTTTATAGCTGTAAATTTTTAAATAAATTTTTAAGATGTAAATTTGTTTAAAAATCTGATAACCTATTTTTTAAAGGTATAACAGCCGTTCCAACAGCCACGATAGATGTTATCGCCCGTATGATAGTAGTAAAACAGGGGGCTTTAAGTATTTTTGAACAATTAAAAATTGTTTATAAAATATATGATTATAGCTAATATTGGAGTCGATTATAGCTGTTATTTATAGATAATCGCGCGCAAACTTATAAATTTCATTCAAACGTTAGTTAAAAAAAAAATATTGAATAACTTTTTCGAATAGATTTTTTAGATTTTGGTGATACCTATAACTCCATTTTGTATTTGGGTCGAGTGCATATTGTAGGATTCTGCAAGCAATGGTAGGTAAGGCAGTTTTTTTAGGTAATCAGTAATAATACCATAATAAATAAATTACAATACCAATTGTAATTGGACAAAGTCATGCAGATTTTTTTTATTTCTCTAAAGCGACTACATATAACTTTTTCATATCCACCAACAATTAGTTTTCGAGATATTCACCGTGCGCATATTTCGCAATTACGAATAGTTTCCCTTTTTTCGAAAAATTGTAGGATCAAAACTAGTTGTTAGAAAGTATATCAGGTAATTTCTGTAATTTTCGTTATTTAAAGTTAAATAAACCTCCAGATAGAATTTTGTTCCGTCAAAAAGTCTCATTTTGTAAACTACTAGTTATGTTAGACGCGCTTTGAGCACTTTAATTGTGTTGATTTCGTTTTGATTTACATTCATAAATATTTTTCTATGTTATTATTTAATTCTTATATGTAACTAAACTAAATAATTATCTTGCGTTTTCTATTATGTTAAATGTAAGAAAAATCGATTTTGTTGCTATTTCGTGTTGATCTTTTTTCAGAAAAATATTAACTGTGTTAAAAGTATTTTTAACTCTACTTACCACAGCTAATACTTCCGGGTCTTAAATTTTATCAAACTAGTATGACACAATGTCGATTATCAGCACTCGCACTATTGTCATTAAAAACGAATTATGTTCGTCACTAAGTTTTGATGATATAATTCATAAATTTTCTATCGATAAAGACAGAAAAAAACAGTATCAAATAGCAAGTACATTTTACGATTTTCTATTTGAATTTGTTTTATTTTTGCTGAGTCTTCCAAAAATTACTTGAATTAAACACCTTTCATTTTGTAGCTTGAAAAAAAATATTCTTAAATAATATGAATATAAATAAATTGCTAAGATTTTGTTTAACATAATTACAATTTTATTTTTGTATTTTTATTTTGTTTATAACTGGTTATTATATACTTTTTTTGAGGGAGGGGGGGTCCAAATTTGTTCCTTAGCCCCCGGCCTCTCAGACCCTTAATCAAGCCCTGCGTGTACACACGCATATCAAGCTCTCTATCCTTCACACACACCGCAATGCCATACACTCTAGAGCCTCGCTTAGCCCATTCAGATACATACATCACACCGACGCGCTCCTACATACAAACGGCGCCAACACATGTGTTACCTTTAACTCTTTGCCTTTACAAATTGAAACTGCAGGGCAATTTTTGGCTCTTGCATACAGCTTTACCAATTACATCTGCCCATCCTGGTTGTAAAACTTCTACAGCCCTTTTATTCCCATAAACTTTTGTCACAGGTTCTATAAGATCCCAGTCAATCAAAGAAAGATGCACAGTAACTTTAACTTTCTTTTCAGCATTTATCGATCCCCATTGAATGTTTACATCCATACAGTCACTATCATCACACTCGCTGTAAGATAAACTCGTTTCTTTAATGTCTTTTACACATACTTTTTCTTTTTTTTCAGGGTTGTTTAATAGAAAATCTTCGGTGAGATTTTTATTTTCCAAGTGAAAACTGCGAATGCCATGCCTATCACTATTACCATTAAATACAAATTAATACAGCTAATTTTTTTTGAAAAATGCTAACTAATGTCTTTCCAAACTTGGTCACTTCTACTTTTTAACTTATAGTTCTCATTGAAATCATTAATATCGAGGATTTTTTCCTTGATCGCATTAGGACGTACATCAGGCTGTGGTCCAGCCATTATTAAAGACGTTGTTGTTGTTCACTATGTTGCACTTACTCAAGAATCTCATATAATCTTTGATTATTTCGCTTTGTCCTAAGTTTTTCTGCACACGTGAATTTTGCACAACTCGTAGTTGTTTTTTTTTATCCTGATATTCCAGTACATTTTACCAAATCACAAGATTCTTATCAGTCCTAACACTCTTAGCTGTTTTGACGAGAGTTACCCCATAGCAGATACTACAAAAATAACGTGATGCGCGTTAAGACCTGCTTACCTGCTTGGGGATTGCAAAGAAGATTTTGAAGTTAAAATCGGCACCATCAGCCTCTACCAGTCTCTATAAATTTTTTTATTTTTCGTTCAAAACGTATGCAAAATCAGCAGCATCTAAGATCACATGCCCTGGACAGCAAGATTATTCAATAATATACGTAGTTTGGTGTTAAGAGGTAAATGGCAACTTAAACAATTCTTGCACCGAAATAAAAACACATTTTCAAAGCAAGAATTTTTCAAGTTTTTTTTGGCAAATAAACTCCAAACATTATGTGATATTATATAATACCGTTATCTAAGGCATGTGACCTTGTTTTTTCCTGATTATGCATCCATTTTTGAACAAATAAGAAAAATTTTACAGTTACCGACTGAGTTCGATGGCGCAAGTGTTGAATTTAAGATTTAAGTTGAATTCAATTTGTAATTTTCGCTAAAAAAAAAGAAGGTTATAAAGTAAGAGATACTTATATATTATTCCAACAATTTTTTCAACAATATTATACGAATTTTTTCATTAAAAAATTAAAAATCCTACTATTCAGAATTATGTGCATATGATACTTATATACTATCAGTGTAGAAAAGGAAGTCAAATTATAAGTAGCTGAATCTGCCGCAGACGCGTACTTATAAAATGCTTAAACACAGTTTCAAGCTGGATTACGAAAACCTGAAATTGCTAACTATCCCAAAGTTTCTCCGATGGCATTGACGCAACTTCAACTTTAGGAGTAAAGAATAATATTCCTTTTGCATTTAGATAAGCATCAGGATAAGAGAAAATTTAGTGCTATAAAATGTCTTGGAGCACCTCAAATTAATGCACCAAGATCAGACTCTAAAATTCAAAGAAACGTAAGTAGTTGAAGACGCCTATGTACTTATAGAAGTATTCATATCAGTATCAAGCTGCCCTCAAGATAGTGTTAAGGTAAGAGTGCCAATGGTGGAACAACTTTTGGTGGAATTTCCTTTGAAAATTCGTATAAAATTACGAATAGGAAATTTGATAAACATTTTAATGGTACCAGATGTGTCTTTTGTTCCTATTAAATATATAATTTTTTGAGAATGATATTTTGATGATACATTATTTTCAATAATAAAAATTTACAACATAGAGTTGTACATGATGCGAAACACCATCGAAATGCATGTCCCAATGACGAAACGCGATGTCCCGATGGCGAAACGTACATGGTATTTGAATGGAATCTGTGTGTTCCACCATCCGGACATAAAATATTTGAGGTTAAGATTCAAATTGTACGTATAATGAAACAGTGATATCAAAGAAAAATTTATTGTAGTGTAATGCATTTAAAAATAGTTAATTACTTTTATTGATTCAATAAGACACAACTTTGAATGTCTCATATACATTTTTTTGTGATGGAAATTTTAAGAATTTATTAGTTATTGAGGGTAGATTGACTATTTCACCTTTAGGACAGACGTTGAAAGTGCGTTTCGACATCGGTACTTTTACCTTGTGTAAATTTCACAGAATCAAAGAAAGTCAAATGAATTTACTACTGTTCGCATTTTATCATGCAAATATTTCTAGGCTTGTATGACTCTGCAACGCAACAGCCTATCAAAAGTTATCGAGTCTAACGCATTATTTTCTTTTCTTAAGACCGTGTACTGTGTTATCTGCCTTAAGGTAGTAGTTGATGAAATCACGAGACGAAGAATTTTTTTGAAAATTTTAACCTGTATTCCTTAAACTATTTTTGATTTTGTGTTAAAATTTCAGAAGACTCAGCGGTGCAAAAACGAAAATATTGCGCTCAAAAGTTTATAGTGTTAGTACGTGTGTCATGGATAAAGACTTTCTAAGAGCAACGTAAACACTAATTACTCAGCCAAAAAACGATGAATCTTTACAAAAAACTAACAGATCACGTAAAATAGTATAATACATTAAATATTCAAAAATGAATATGCTCAGCGGTATGGTAGTTGAATAATCTTGATCGAAAGATTGAAATTTTCACTGAATGCCGACAGCTAAGCACAGCTAATATATCTATATAGAAGCAGAACGGGACATGTACACGCACACACGCAAAATATTTTCCTGTCCATGTGAGGTCTACTGCGCATGCGTGACTGTGGGTCAACTACTACCATAACTTGGAGATAAAAAGAATCAGCTATTTTCCAATGTCATTGATTAGTTGTAATATTCCAGAAGCTGTGCATGGTATTGAAAAAAAGTGTTTTATCTATTTATTTATTGATAGTTTTCAAGAAAATGAAAGAAGGCAATTTCTTTCAGGCGAGACAAGTTCATTCGTGTCTTGCAAAGGCTCTTGCATGATTACCTAGAAAAATAAACAATTTCTTAATACGCACTGATTCCAACAATGGT
The DNA here is from genome assembly GCA_030522625.1 of Copidosoma aretas. NCBI lineage: Eukaryota > Metazoa > Arthropoda > Insecta > Hymenoptera > Encyrtidae > Copidosoma > Copidosoma aretas. The sequence continues at coordinate 6,615 of JAPYYV010002078.1, read as the reverse complement.
TTCAATCCTGTCAATTTCAATCTAAGGCGAAATCCAGAGTATTCATTTTCACCTGTTAACTGTGTACCCCAGTCAGAGATTAATCGGGCCGGCATAGGACACAATCGTACCCGGACAATACAATGAGACTGTTTTGCGGCTGAATGTTATAACTATTACATTATATGTTACAAGTCACTAAGGCCATGAAAATGTAATAAGCCCATACATGATAGTCAAGCCAAATATGGTACTGTTGCGTTACTGTGGTATAACCACCCTGCCCCGCAAGCTCTTTCTGTACAATGTATCAACTTGCTTCGAATTTCTATTATTGTAACGTGTAAATATATTATTTAACAACACGAGCTCAAGGCAACTATTGTTTATTCGTATTTGACAATATTAATGGAGACTTCGGATATAATTGTGCAAAACAAATATTAACGTTATTCTTCATAATTTTACTATTTAGTGTATTTATTTATTAACCAAATTACCCCCGAGCATCTCAGTAATAATAAAAGTTTGGAACGCTACTAAAAATCAACGTTGTAATTTTTAGTTCACTCTTAAATATTTCTTGAATAAACATCACACATAAAGTTCATGTTTTTAGTACTACTAAATAATTTAGATGGTTTTGTTGTGTTATATTTTTATTAAACTAAAATGTAATAGTTAATGTAAAATTACCATTTTCATTGTAAAACAAATTTTGAAACTTATACAAGTATAGTACGAGATCTTTACATGATGTGTGTAATCAACTCTTGTGTACGTAATCAAGATTCCATCCTTACCCACCCAATTTTTATCTGATTAAGTTTCAAATTTTTGATACCATTTTATTTTCTCTGTAGAACGTTGTATGGTTTACAATGGAAAAAGTTTTGCCTACGAAAAAAATTTACAGCACTTCTACTACTGTGATCCGAAGAAAATAAAAAGTTTTTTTGCTATAACTTTTCGGAATGAAGTTTTACGCAGGTCTCTGAATCGCACAAATAATTATAAATATCTTGAAAATTGTTATTTAATTGTAAATGGAAGACATAGACAGTTTACAATAAGATATTAAAAAAAAAACTTGAACATCTCGAACAAGTACATGTTTAAATAATTCAAATCCAGTGCTGGATAAAACATGTACAAAACGTGAACAGAAGTTAAAGTTAAAAAATGCTTTTGCGTATCACATTTCCTCTCGACATCGCATTCTAATGCTTAAAACAGCAGATTTTGTCTAAAAATGCTCTAAAAATCGTCTAACAGTGCCTTATTTCTTCGCTTGATCGTTTAGATTAAAAATACAAACAACATGATGTCATTGTTATAAAAATAAATTCATGTATGTACAAGATATGCAGATTGAAGCTAATGTAGCTATTGAAAGTAGGCAACACCATTTTTTTTTAATTTGTCACTTCCTAAGACAAGAAAACACAAAAATTATTTTTGAATACAAGGTATTTGAATTTTACATAAATTATCATGTCATCAGTTTGTGAAGAAGTTTAATGAAAGATCCAAAAAACAACAACACACCATATATAGTCAACAATGTATATAGGTATAGTCAGAAGCATAGCCATATACATAGCGTACGTTTTTCAGACGATGCTTTAACCTAATAACCTTTACTTTTCCTATTGAATCTATACTGCAGATGGAAATATTTAAATAAAATCCGCAGCCACCTGTATCTTTCTCATGTTTAGTGGAAGAACGTAATCTCAACTATATGTCACCAGTTTTTTATTAATGTTTAAGGTGATTTCAGAAAGTTATGATGTAATTACCGGTAAAAACAATGCCAGTCTTTATAAGAGCCTATACATGCACAAGACGCTCACTTGTAAAGTGTTTTACTAAAAATTTTCCGCTGCAAGCTATGCCAAAATTTTGCACAGTGGTAGAATGCATATTTATTAATCATAGATTTCAATTTCATCCGTTTTCAAGGTACTTCGATATATGTGTTGAGCCTCCTCAAGGCTATGTGCAGTTGAAAATACGTCCTAATTAGAGAGATATCGAGATCCAACTGCTACCTGCAAATCGCCAATAGTTTTTAATTTTTTAGACAAAAGCGAGATATGTGCAGTTCCAATTATTTGCATAAACGAAATGTGCAGATAAAAACACGGAGCCTAGTATTTTTTTATTGCATACACTAATATTTTGTGGTCTGCTTTCATGAGATTTATATTTACTTAAATCGTCAGGAGATTCTCAGCTGATTATTATCTGACGCTCACCAACCACCGAGCTCCGAGCAAGGTTGTGCTTTAGTATGTAGGTAAATGAATTACGGCTGTGGTAGGATGTAAAAAGAAAAGTTGGGCGGGTCTACTCTACAATGCAAAATTTTAAGAAAACAATTAATTTTGCAAGATAACTATTTGAATATTCTAACGCAACATTGTGTGGCTAGCCCTAAAAGATATAAAGTAATGCATAATCTATACATAGAACTAATATAATACCACAATCATAGTTCCATCGAAAACTTTGCTTACTCCTCACATATTCTACGCTCATATGTTGAAAGCTGCGTTTTTTGTTCGTTCCTTGATTTTTTAGTTACTACTGGGAACCGTTGATTGACTCCTTCTGAAGTCACTTTTCTCTTCGTCATGGCGATGCAGCAAATTCATGCAATGGCACCATAATGGCGCATAATATATGGTATATGGCTACACAATCTCCACTAGTAATACACCCTCTCCCCATCCGCACACACTCACACTACACATACACTTTACACACAGTCCATACCTACACTGCAAATACAAATAGCACACGCACTACACACACATTTCCTATAGACATATCACACATGCACTACACATACACACACACTCCTCAAAAATGCACACATACACAGATACGTAACCAACACACACCACAGACGCTCACTACCAAATATTGTGTACATACTTAGACAAGGTAACATATAGATAAGTATATCGTTTTTTTACCTTAAAAGTCATCATGGGATAATGCATCTTTGACAAAAAAAAAATATATCGAGTAAATGAATTTTTACAACTTAGTGGGCACCAGGACTTTTTATCCGCGCATCGAATACTACCTGAATCCAATGTTTCAGAGAGTTTGACCGAAGGCCATTTTCCGTAATGTTCTGGCCAGGTCCTTTCATAATTCTTTTGCGCAAAAACTATACACTTAATCAAACATTTACAAGTAACATTGTTTTCTAAGAATTTACCAATGCATATAAAAAAAAATTTTATAGCTCAATTCGTTAAATATTGAATTATGTTTCGCCATATTGGATCCAACATTTTGAATAAATAAATTTTAATTTTAGATTTCGAGTCAGCACTCCTGAATTAATTTACAATTATCTTTTTTGTAAGAAATAACTTCAAATGCGTAAGAGAAAAATGTTTTAATACAGTTATTTTCACCTTCAGTGCCATCTAGCGCCAAAACATGCATCATGCCCATTCTAAATTAAAATTTCTATAAAAGTAGATGTGAAAAGCTAGTAAAATCAAGAAAAACTTTTTTTTAAATACGGCTAAGCCAACCAAAAAAGTTATTTAAACTTTCTAACCTGAAAATAAAGGCTTAAACTAGCCCTAGTCCTCTCATACATTTCGACACGCTGTATCAATCTCGCCATCGCATAATACAGTATGCGTAATAGTGCTAGTATCAGTCGCGCTCGTCTACGGCTAAGATCACTAGCACGCCGTACTGAAGAGTTCAGCTAGTGGTCGAGAACAAAACGAGTTAGCTTCCACTCCTTTTTTATTTTAATTTCTTCCTATTATTTACCTTAATTTACAAGCGCCAAGTATAAATCTAAGGCTAATAGCAGAATTACACTTATTCAGTTGTATGTACAGTGTGCATATCGAGCGATAATCTCGTAAAAAATCTTAGTAGGTTTTACATTACCGTGTAAAGCTCACTAAGTATTTTTACCATCTTTTTTACGCTCAAACTAGCTATTAAAATTTTAAAAATATTTTTAAACAATCAAGCGTTAAAAAATACACAAAATCATGTACTTTTATTTTTTTGTTTTTTCAACTGAAAAATTCGTAAGTTTAGGCCTTAAACGAAAATTTAAATTTTTGTACCGTCAGTGACCCTAGTCACGTGACTTTAGGAGGCTCAAATTTTTGTTAAGTTCTAGTCTTACCATGTACTATCGACTACCATTATTTTTAACATAAAATTTAATTTTGACTGTACGGTTTAATGTGGAATGCCTCGTATATATATATACCAGGTTTCCCATTTTAAGACATCCAAGAAAATAAGTCAGTAAAAAAGCCACTAATCAAAAAATTACCTGTACAAAAGTAGATAGGTTCGAAAAAAGACATCTAATGGTTGAGTCAAGTTTGACCTTGGCTTTGTCCTTAAAGGTCATTTGAAGGTCAAATTTTTTTCAATATACAGAAACCTATATTTTTTATCACAAATTCAGATAGAGCGTAAAATTTTACATCAAAATTAGTTTTTAGAAAATTGTTATCTAATGACCTAGAATGACAAATTAAAGGTTAAACCGTTTTAAACTATAAGCATCAATTTATCTTCTTATTAAAACCACCAATCAAAAAATGACCTTGTCAAAAGTTGTTAGGTTCCGAAGGAAGACATCGACTGGTGGAGTCAAACTCGACCTTGGCTTTGTCCTTTAAAATTATTTAAAGATAAATTTTTTTTTTATAAAGAAACCTCCATTTTTATTGTAAATGTAGACAGAGCGTGAAATTCTACGTCAAAATTCATATTTACGAATTTTTTTTTAATAACCTTTAACGGCAACTTCAAGGATAAATTATTTCAAATGACGCAATAATTCATGTCCTTATAAATGCCATTAATTTCTTTAATGACCTTGAAAAGTCATTTAAAGGACAATTCATTTTATTTACGCATTCAATTATATCCTCTGGAGAGCAGCACCTTTAAGGTCACTTAAGGATCATATTATTTTCTAAAGTAATTGACTATTAGTCACAAACCATGAAAGGCGTAAAGTAAACGATGAGATATTTGGTAAAATTTTTTTTATGTGACCGTGAGAGGTTATTTTGACAGATAATTACCAAAGTATGTAAAATAGTTGACAGAAAATAGATTTGATTGGGAAAGACCTAATTATAATTTGTTGTTACCATAAACCACGTACCAAGTTACTAACTGGGACCTTTATATTTTTACGGTTGTGTTGATATTGTCGTGTAAAAACGAATATTTATTAGTTTGGATTCTAAAAAGTGAAAAAAACTAATTTTTCAATATCTATTTATGCTTTAAGTCACTATGACCATAACTGTAGTTGCAAGATAGAAAAATGTATTTAAAATTATTTTCTCACTTATGCGCACATGTGCCAGGGCTTGTGCAGGGGCCGAGCAGTGCATCAAGCAAACATTAGCTCTATCCATAGAGATATTATACATAGAGGAAGCGAGCGAGCCACGATGCCCACGATCCCGTACGGTCACTTGAGAAAAGAAGGATTTTTTTGGTCTTGCACATCTCTCGAACTTCTTTTCTGATTGATTCCTCATAACGTACACTCTGGTATAGCAGAAAGACGGTAAAGGAGCGGAAAAAATAATGTTGACAAATACATATCCTTCACCGAAAAATAGATGTGTATCAGAAATATTTAATTTTTTGAAAAAAACATATCGAAATGACTCCCTGTTGTAAGACTATGAAAAATGTTAATAGGGACAAATATGTGTCTTTTCACCCATGCCTCATACGGCAAGAGATGTAGTTGTCCTTAAATTACTAGTAAAACATTGAACGATTATGATTGGTCCTTAAAAGTTTTTTTCAGTATTCTAAAGTGAAGTAAAATTTTCCTGGTAACAATTATTTACCAATCATGTTTTACAGTTTTTTCTCACTTCTCAGACAATGGAAAGAAAGCCTTACCAGGTGTTATAAGTTGAAGTATTGCAGAAAAATATAAGTACCAGGGGATACCAACATATGTCGATATGGTATAATGTAGAATGGATTACATGGAAATCTTATCGTATTCGCTTTATTTAGATTTTGAAACGTTTTTACATCGTGGAAAAGCAACCAAAGTTATTTTAAGTTTATCATGATGGTTTCTAAAACGCTTCGGTTACGTTAAAGAGTAACCAGAAACAATGGTAGTTACTTTTGTCCTTTCTGCACTGTTGCCAGAGCCGTTGAGAGGCAACTAAGAAAATGTAAAGTTGCTTTCTTACATTGCTAAAACGTCAAGAAAACGTTAAACCTGCTACAAAAAGCGATCTTTTCGACGTTCAAGCAATGTTCGTCGAACGACTCTACAACTTACTGAACAACTTTTCTAGGTTGCAAATGCAACGATCCTGCAACGTTCTGATAACGAAGGGTGCTTAGTGGTATACTTTCGTGATAGTTGAAAAATATTTTAAAAAATAGTTTTGGAAACGTTAAATACCATAGAGTATTATGATTTTTTGATTTACCCTTGTTTCTATATAAAATAAAAATAAAATTATGGTTTTCCTCAGAGAAGAAAGAAGTCTGTATGTTATTGGTGCGGTTGGTAAGACTGACACATTTGCGCAATAGCTTCGCGAAGTAAAATATCAAATTGTCTAGCATTTA
>JAPYYV010002077.1:0-27463 GCA_030522625.1 Copidosoma aretas | reverse complement strand
GCCTGCTCCTGTTGTTTCGTTTCAGTGGCGCACATGGAAAGAATTTCGGATTCGTAGCTCGCTATACGCTACTGTACAGTTGCATTCAGCAGCTCGTCGCAGGTAAACATATATATATATATATATATATATATATATATATGTATATAAATTTAATGATTAATTTGGTTTAACGATGTTAAATGATCGCAATCTTAGCACAACAAAATACAAAACTACTATTGATGCGGTCTTTATTAGACATTTAAATGGATTCGAGTCAAAATTGTTCGTTTCTTACTTCAGCTACCATAAACCTATTGCATCAGTTTTCGAGATTGGCGATGATGATGCTGGTCATGATGATGGGGAAAGACTAGTTGAAATAATTGATGAAAGTTAATTTTTCGGAGAGAAGAACTTTTTAATATAAAATATTTGTAATAGCTCTAAAGTATTAAATATTTTATGTACTATAAACTGTCATGCTTGTGAACGATAGCGCAATAAATAAATATTGTATTTTACCACATAAATGATAGTACTTTTATACTGATGAATAAAGCTATTCGTGCGAAATTATTCCCCAACTATTCCAAAATATTCAAAAATGCACATCGTTACTGTTAAAGTTTTCACTTCTGCTGGCACTCCCAAAGTGCCACCTGTTTTTTACCTTTAACTTATGTAGGAGGACCACGGTATATGCAGCAGCATTTTCAAGATGCAATGGCAATTATGCAAAAATGTTGGAGACCAGACTAATTCATAACTGTTACATGCAATACCAAATGAAAAGAAATGAAAAATATGTTGAAGACTTTCCGAAAAACACTTTATCCAATGACATACCAAAAAAACAGTAAGATCGTTTTATACAAAGATACAATTAATTTTGGATGATATAACAAAAAATATTTCATTCAATAAAATAATTCAATAAAATAATATCATATGTTTACACTCGTGTTTTCAAAAAAGCGGCTTACCTCACGCTCAGATATTGGTAATATTGCATCCTGATAAAAAAATTATAACACCTGATGATATTGATAATATTATATCTGCAGAGATTCCGACAAATATTGAAAAGTTAAAAAAATTAGTTATTAAACATACGTTGCATGACCCACATAATATTTATAGTCCATGTGTAAGTAAAAGGAAAAAAATTTGTAAAAAGAATTTTCTAAAATTTTTTAGTAATAACACATCTGTAGAAAAAATGGTTATCCATAATACAGAAGAAGAAATAATATTTAAGATAAAAAAATATATAGAATAAAAAAAATAATGATAAAATTTTACTTGATGATTCAATAGTTGTACCGTATAATGAATTTTTATTGATGAAATATAATTGTCATATAAATGTTGAATACTGTGAATCAATATAGAGTATAATATATGTATAATTATATTCATGAAGGAGACGATAAGGCATTTCGTAAGATACAAAAAGAAATTAGTCCTAAAACTAAAGTTTACGATGAAATAAAACAGTGTATTGATGCACGTTATTTAGGTCCATTGTAAGCAGCATCGCGCTTACAAGAATATGCTATTTGCGGATAAAGCCATAGCGTAGTTAATTTGCTCATTCATCTGGAAAATAGACGAACAACAGTATTCAAAGAATCACAAGCTTATGAATGTGTAGGTAATTATAAAACACAACGAATAGAATGATTTAAATTCATTAATATAGATGATTTTGTTAAATATTTGAAGTATGTAAATATTCCTGAACATTGTATTTTCAATAAGAAAAAAAAAAAAATGGGAACAGCGACAACGTTGTAGGAGACATATTGCACTACGTAGATTAAATGTTATTTTACAAAAGACCAAGATAGATAATTCTTAAAATTGATTATAAACAAAAGGTTGTAAGTCATTTAAAGATTAAAAAACATACAAAAGGAAATTATACGATACTTCTAAGAAAGCTGACATATGTATGGGTCTTATTGAACATGACACACAAATTTTAAATATTTCTAAAGAAGCAAGTGTTTTTATGGTACCGAATCGATTAAGACAATTTATTTGCATGGTTTTTACTTGCAAAAAACATTTAAGGTGATGAGATATGGAAAAAATACAAAGAAAAATTTACAAATGATTCTGTGGAAAATAAAAAAAAATGAAGCTTTTTTTCATCTAAATAGTATTTTAAAATCAGAAAACAAGTCCTATAGAAACTTTAATCTATCTATTCCAGAAAATATTGTTTTGAATGTGGAAAACAATTATAAAGAAATCAAATACAGTATTAATATGTTTACTAATTTGTAACCCAAATCAAACGAGAAACAAAAGTGTATTTTTAAATGTTTTTGTAATGGAAATAATAAGAGCTATTGTTAATGGTCTAGGAGAATCTGGAAAAACGTTTTTATACAAAACTATAATTTGTTATTAAATTCAGATGTAGATCAGCGCCTTCCGATTTTATTATATGAATAATAAAGTAAAATCAGTGATCCGTTGGAGGCGAGGTAGAAAATTGTAAACATAGTGTACAATAATTTTCTCTGTATGTTTTTTTCGTAAAAATCGCTGACTGTGCGTCAGCCTCATCAAACATTTTAAAACTATATTCTAACTTACAACTTGATAATGTTTTTTCGGGAGGATGAAGGCAAGAATAAAAAAAATCTTCCCCGAGTGTGGCTTGAACACACGACCCTCTGTACACCGGACAGATGCTCTTTCCGCAAGAATCTTTTTTAAATGTCACGTCTTTTTAAATAGTTTAAGGTTAGGTCATTATAACAATCCGTTAAATAAATATTGGGTATCTGCAACGATCTACAGAGCATGCGAAACTTTTAGTAATTGTTTACCGCATTTAAACAAAAATAATAAATAGTTTTCACATAAGCAGTGTATAACAGCTCGTACTACACACGTAACAGTGGTCCCCAAAGCTGATAGAATTACCGTCAGATCACCATGCTAAAAATTTTTGGTTATGGTGAGCTGACCGTGATTCTATCACTTTTGAAAGCCCTGACGTAAGCGCGTACACTCACACACATTTACACAGACATCCACACGTACGTATATACGTACACACAACACACTCAACACACGGTAAGCGTAATACACAATACATTGACTATATAAGTATGTATTTGCCGGAATCTTAAGACAAACGGTAAGACTAGAGCGGTCACCGGTCCACTTGTGTTGCTTAACTTTAAAATTTTTTAAAGAAAAAGACGCAATAGAGATCAAGTACTTATCTATAAAACCTCGTATAAATTAGCTAATAACTGAAAAAAGGGTATGGCTCTCTCTCTCTCTCATTTTCCATGCTTTTACACATAAAAATCTTATATTTAAAAAAAATTTATTGAATAAACAAGGGAAAAAACATTTAATTGTAAATAAGTAATGAACCACAATATAAGAGGCTCTAAAGGGAACAGTTTAAAACGGATAGCTTTTGGCTAGATCGGTACAGTGCTTAGCTGTACGTTGAAAAGATCGTGAGTTATTATCGTAAGTAATTGAAGGATTACAGAATGTAAATTTATTTTCGCTTTGCATTGTGGAGAGAGAGAGATGATAGAAGTTAAACTTATTTCCGGTTTTTGGCACCACATTTAAATCCACTTCCGTCACACATTTAAGAGAGAGATAGAATGTTAAAATCGTTTATTTACCCTTTGCGTAACGCGCTTATAGAAGTACTTTGAAAAATCTGTCACCCGCTCTAAATAGATGAGTTTACCTTAGAAACTGATATAACTTAGGCTTTTTTTTACCTTAATAAGGAGACGGTTATTTTCATCAGCACCTTACATACTTATAAGCTTACTTTTTTAGGATAAGAGTGTTATGTCCACGTATTCAATTATTTAAATGTATTTCAGCCCTTTTAGGTTATATTATCCACCTACAAATGATGACGCTGCTGCAAATAAGTTTTTACACGTGCGTTCTGAAATTGTATGATGGAATGGTAATCTTTATATTAAACTAAAATTTTTCACTAATACTTAGATCAAAGCTTTCAAAAAGTAATGCAGCTGCATGAAAGAGTCTTTGAAAATCACGATGGTAAGTCCTACTTAAAATGAGCCATTAATGCCACTGATAAAAGGTCGAAAAATCATTTTTGTTAAGCAAAATTAAGATAAACTACTAGTGTACTGCTCTCCCAAGTGGATTATCTTCTAAATTGTATAAATCGCAAACAAACTAACTTTTAATGGTAAGAAATAAAACTATTGTACTTATTACCGTATGTAGCTTTTTTACTGTTGCACGCAAGTCATCACAGAAAATTATGTTACGCTGCAAGCGCAGCGGCACTTGCATAATCGGTTGTTTGTTCCCCAAAAAAGCTCATCACTTATCACACATACGGGCATACATAATCATCATAAACAATTTATTAACACGTTAAGCTCCCTCAGGGCCCCTGTCTCATCAGCTAAATCTTGTTGAAACCTTGACATCCGTGGTTACTCATAACGTTCAGAAACTTCTAGGCCTAGAAATCACACCTATAAGTAGCCAAAACTCGGATTTTTCCTACTTCACATCTGCACGTGGGCCCTTGTTTTTCCAAATAAGATGTGAGCAATCTGATCTCCTCGTGTATACATAGTCTCAAGGAAATCGTCACCGTGCATCAATTGGCCTTTACGCATCTCAGTTAGACAAAAAAGCCCATCGCATCTGGGTCAACTGAGCCAACTTATACCAACACACCTTAGGCTTGCTTACAACACGAGTCAGTATCGAGCCCTAAATCAATTACCTAGGTCTACTAAAGTCGGCCCATCAGCATTTCACACAGGCAGTAAGACCCATCAGCACCCAAAACTTACTAGGATACCATTCCAGGAGCAGTTTAGTTATAGGATTTAAGAAATACAAGGCATCTAGGGCATCCAAGAAATTTGAAGCAAGTTAGTAGGCCAGGCTGTTGTGGAATAGTTAATCGGTATTCCTACTAGTAACAGACTAGCCAGATTTCGCCTACCCGGCCTACAGACTTTTTTATACTGAAGCACGAGCTCCTAGTCAGGTTTTCCCTACATGTGCTGAATCAGCCACGATCCCTACTCTACTGGCTTCAGCCCTACTTATTATCCACAAACAGTATTACCGACCGTGCTTAACCTGGTGGTATTGGACGAGCGAACGCTTCCCTACTACTGTTGCCTGAAGCAGCCTTTTGATTGATCACTCCGGCAGCCTCACTCCAGATTTCCATGCCATCGTATGTGTGAATGAGCCCGTGCCGGAAAACCTTAGATAATATTAAAAATTGAATACTTACAAGTTGCTGCGCCTGCTGCTAAGGCTGCTTCTGGTGGTATTGCAGCCACTACTAGATCTAATGCTGTCGTTGTAGTTGCTGTAAAAAATAAAAACTTCATATACGATTAAACAAAAGTTTGTTTATCCTAAATCGTTTCCTTCTTACCACGAGACAGTCGATAAAAATAACAAAACATGTAAATCTTCTATCAACACAAGATCAGTATTTAAATTCACCGTTGATTTTACAAAAGTATGGTTTTAATGGAAATTTAAAGTTTAACATTGAAGAGCAAGAAAAGCAAAAACAATTTGTGAAACTTTACAAGGCCCTGGCGATACTGTGTATCTAGTGTGGAGAGAGTGGGAGGGGGTGTAGGGGGGGGGGGGGGGGGGGGGGAGGGGGGGGGGGGGGGGGGGGGGGGGGGGGGGGCTAAAAACGTATCACATTCAAAGCATAGAGAAAAGATGTATTTCTCAGCTAGAGTATCTGCATTAATTTGTTAAATAGTTTTTTTTACTGCTCATCTGCAGTGAGATTATTGTGGATACTAACTCTAAGATGGTCAGTCATTTATGCTATTGGAAAGAAAAAACTTTAGTTGAGCGACGGTAAACTTAGTCCTAGACCAGTTAGTCATTGACGAACAGTATCTTCTGTTGTTTCTTAATATCTGCATGTCAAGTTTTCTTCTTCTTCTATCAGAGCTCAAACTGAACAGAAAATCCTTATCACATGTCGAAGGTAGTTGATTGCGCGGGTTGAAAATAAGGGATAGCAAGCGCTAACACATAGAAACGAGAATGCGCATTTATAAACCATAGTAAGCTATGACACGGGTAAGTGAGCATAATACCTGCTGGGAAGGCTGCCGATGGAATGCAGTAAATCGCTTAAACTTGCATCGTACACACCTTTTTCATTCAAGGCATGTTTTAAAGTTCACCTTTATTTTCCTATAGTGACATACAAGTGATAAAAAAGATGTAACGTATAGACGAAGAGATAGAAGCGATAGTTAATGGTCCTGTCATCCCTAATGGCGCAATTAACAACATAATATCGCCTATGGATTTCCAGTCATGTCGCGAGCATACAATAAGGCAAACGTTGTCGTTTTTTTTACCGTATTACAGTCAACGCTGCTGTAGAAATTTAGCTGTGGGATGATTGTTATTGGTTTTATAAAATTAATGACGCAAATTTTAAAGATATTCGTGCGTTTTTTCCTCCAATATTAACAAGTAGTAATTGGTATATTTGGCATCCTTGTGATGCTATTGTAAAAGCAGCAAAAAATGATGGGCCTTAGCATTTGATCGTATACTTTAGACTCAAAAATATAAAATAAGTAGTTGTGTATGTTTAGGATTGCCTGGAACGTGCAAAAAAAAAAAAAAATTTTTATATTAAGATAGTGAAGTCATGCATCTTATTATCTCATATAATGGTCTTGCAGTTGTACAGTAATAATGCTTCGTGGAGGGGTGCTTGCGGATGGCAATCAAATGAACATATTGGATAGTGCACTTCCCCATCAAACAAATTGGGCTATTGTTATTTGATCACTCTTAGATGACTGTAGTGGTTGTATGAAGAGAATAATTATCGTAAAATAAACTTATATGTATAAGTGTAGTATGCAAGGTTTTATTGAAATAGTCAGTGATGTCATAAGCATATGATAATAAATGTATAATAAAATATTGCTTATCGATTACCATATTACAATCTTAGAAATGTGTTATGGATATAGTTGTATTATAACATTTTTTCTTATAAAGCTGTCAGGATTACAAAAAAAGTTAGTAAAACTTTATAAGAAATGAAGCATTTTTTTTTACCTCATAAAGTAGTATTATTCATGTTGTACCTTATAAAATCTGCAATCGTCATTAAACAACTTTTTTAAAAACTGACATTTTTCACTCTCTTTCTTCACTTTTTAAATCATTTCAACACTTTATGTTTCATTCCATCATCATTTTATTTGTTTTGATTTTGTTGATGGAGCACATTTAAAATATTTTAAAATTATATATGTTCAATAACAAATATCAAAAATTGGATTTTTTTTAAGTGATGATACATTGGAAGGTGTTGTAACACTAAAATACAACAGTATAAAGAGATTACGTAAACTTTTATTGATATGGATAATTATTTAGCGTATTGTAAAAAGATAGAGAGAGGGTACAGCATACGTCCAAACGAATCATTCAATACATTTTTGACAACAACCAAGAATTGTACTAGGCCCGGATACAAATGTTTAAGCGAGGTATCATTGATGAAACTTTAAAAAGCAATAAGATTGAGAAAATAGAAAAATAATTTTTGAAGGATGTAAAAGAAGTGCAGTGAATAAAAAGTAGAAGTCTATTATGTCTATAGATAAGTTTTATTCGATTATTAATGTTACTCTCGTTGTGTATAAAGAAATATTAGTGGAAAATCTTAATGTGAATGAAGATGCAACATATATAAATGAATATTAAAAACTTTTCTTTGTATTGTACTTTCATTGCTATATAAAATAAATAATTATGAGGCATCATTTTTTTGTGAAATAATATATTATTTGCCATCACCCAACCATGAAATTAACATATAGATGATAGGGTTTCGGCGTTAATGTGTGTAGTAATGGATTAAGAGAGAGCGAGCAAAAGAGAGGACGCTGCTAAGGTTTCTACAAATAAATCATCAGAGGATGAATAGGAGGAGGTCGGAAAGGTAGCCTTAGACGAGATATTGCGGAGGATGCTTTCAAGGCGGGCAAGAGAAAGAAAAAGACAGAGAGAGTTGGAATATAAGGACAGGATGTATGCGATTGGAAATAGCGCAACTCTCATCGACTGCAATTACCTGTACTGCTCGAGACGCACTCCCTTGGGACGAAATATGACCCACTCCTTTAGCGCGTATGTATTTCTCTTCTCATTAATGCGTTTCTTCCATGGCTGCTTACTCCAACGCATTTTGTTTTCAATCGGAGTGAGAGATAAGTTAAGCAGAGGTAAGAATCAGCACCTTGTGAGCAACGCTCGGCACGAGTAACATGATGCTCATACCTCTTCTTTCTTACGCATTATAATATGCTAGCGTAAGGTTTATATTAGCGGGTATGTACACGTATCAAATGACGCGAGTTGCTGGCTGTACGTACGTTCGCTCTCTTATTTTAAAAATTAAAAACTTCAAGCGGGCCACTTTTTTACACAGCACCATGCATATTGATGAAGACTCTTGAATTGTAAGTGTAGCTGCAAATGCCACGGTTGTAGCAAGTAAGTTGACGAGTGCAGTCATCTAGTGCATAAACTCTTACCAATGAAGAAACTATTGTGATCTTTAGAATCTCAGCACAAAGTCAGCACCAAGGAACATCTTTTAACTGAACTATGGCATCTAATAAGGGAGCTGAATTACAGTTGCTAGGAAACGATACTAATTGGCAGGAAACAAAGAGAGCTGCATGATATAAAGTCATTGAGTTGTTATAAATCAGTCGACGAGTGCAGTCATCAAAATCTTCTACCCACAACGATGCTCTTACGATCACTAGAAACGGAACAATAAGTAAAAAAATATCTCTTGAAAGGGATCATTAATAGAGGAGGAAGCTCTCAAGGATATACGCAGTTTCGGTAAGATTGATAATCGATATTTCCAAAGAATGTGTGCACGTGCATGCATACCTTTAACTCATTTTTTTGTGCGTATATGGATTCCCATTTACGCCTTTTATTGCGCGTCTATGGATGCCTTTGACATTTTTTTTACGCTTTTTACGCCTTTCTGCGCGCGTAAGCACGCTGTTTACGTCTTTTGCACGTATAAGCATGCCTTTTTTCGCATTTTTGCGCGTGTATGCACGCCTTTTACGACTTTTTGCACGTGTATGCATGACTTTTTAAATATTTTTTCGCGTGTATGCACAACTTTGTCCCATTTTTGCCCGTGTATGTACACCTTTTACGTCTTTTTTTGCATGTATCCATGCCTTTTTAAGTATCTTTGCGCGTGTGTAAGCGTGGGGGAAGGAAATTTAATAATTATCTTTAGCTATCATGGATATGTGCGAAAACCAGCTCAGCAAGTATTACGTTAGTACAGCTAATGCATTGCAGCAGTATTTAGGGTGTATTTCTACTGCAAGGAAGGATAATGTTAGAAAACGTATTGATTTTGCGGAAAAAAATATGCAGTTGCTAAACTCTATCATAACTACAAAGAAATTTAGTCTTGGGAAAAGTTTAAATACTAGAATATCTTGACTCGAATGCAGAGTGCCTATAACTAATTCAAGCATCATGAATGTAAATAAAGCATATAGCAGGCAGTAACTTAGAGTCAGCGTTCAAGGTTCACATCGAGACAGCAGTAATGACGAAATTTACGCATCCAGATATAAAATCCTTTTTTACCAAATCTCGTTTTTTTTTAATAATCAAATGAAGGAATCTTTACTTAGTCATAATGTTGTGAAAGCTAACGAAATACTTTGAGCTCTTTTTAGCAAAATCAAGATTGATGAAAATATATACTTTAACGTTAAAAATCTACCTATCTATCAGATAACTGTCCTAATGAAATGGGCCTACACTAATTAACAGCAAATAATAGAGCGAGATCTTGAAGAATTTTAATAACGAGAGTCAGGATGGTCTCTGAAATCTATAGTAAATTTGGCTGTAAATATAAACAACTACAATCCACTACATAGAAGTTCTTATACACCTCTACCAAAAGATATTCATTATAAAAAAATCTTGCGTTAATGTGCAAAATAATAACAACATGTGTTCTGAGTGGAGTGTGCTATCAGCAATGTATCTAGTTAAAGAGAATCCTCGTCGTGTTCTTAAATATGAGAAGTTTATATATGAATTTAATTTCAAGGGCATAAATTTACAGTAATACCGACGCAGATATCTACTTTTCAAAAGCAGAACAAGGTTTCTATAAATTTATACATCTTAAAGAAACGAAGAAGAAAACATACTGTTCTCCCATGCCACGTGACATGAAATAAAAAATAAATACTACTTAAATCTTCTATTACTGCAAAATCACTATTTAGATGAAAAAGTTGAAGGATAAATAATCAAGACTCAGCACCAACGCGATTTCACTATGTCTGGATTATGAACTGAACTAGACTTATGAGTTAACAGTTTTCTTAACGTCATCATGCTTCATGTACATGCAACAGATGCTTACGTTTTTTCGTACTGTTGAAAAGTTGCAAGCACATGAAATTGACTGTGGCCAAATAAATAAATGTAAAGTGCTGCTACCTAAGAAAAGAGACAAATATCTTAAGGTTAAGAATTATAAACATCAAAAGAGAGTACAACTGATTGTTTATGCTGTCTTAAAGTGTCTGCTTGAGCCCATCGAATGTAATGAACGAGCATGTCAGCAGCATACAGCCTTTACCATTGGCTACTACGGCAAATACGGCTTTAATGATGAAAAATCCAAGTAAGCAACCTATCTTCAAAGACAACACGATACAAAAACACCAGCTAGAAATTTTTGTTAATAAGCTTGGAGAAATTACTCTAAGATTAAAAATTTTTTATTATCATCCAAGATCAACTACATAGCTCACCGACTCTTACAATGAAAATTTGGAAATAGCAATATAATCTTACATATGTTAAAAGCTATTTAACAACAAGGATATAAAGTTAGAGATCATTGTCATCTGACAGGAAAGTAAGTATTTCTTTTTCTATAAATTGTAATACTGTTTCGTATAATACTGATAAATCGCATATTTTTGTTTTAGATATCGTGGATCAGCACATAACAGTTGCAATTTGCATCATCAAGATACATGGACAATTCCAGTAGTATTCCATAACTTAAGCAGATATGACGCTCATTTATTTATTAAGAAGTTAACCATGGAATCTGATGGACCGATAAGGATCATCCCGCAGACCAAGGAGCGCTATATCATATTCACAAAGAGAATTGATGAGAGCAATGTTAGCTTCCATTTTATAACAACTAAACTAAGCAAACAAAACTAGGCGTGAGGAAAGGAGTCTTTCCGTATGGGTACGCCTCGTCCTTTGATCGACTTGCAAAGCGAGGAATTCCTGCTAAGACATAGTTTTTCAGTAGTGTAAGTCAAAAGAATATTTCAGAAGAAGATTACGTACATGCTTAAAAAGTATGGGATTTCTCCAGCATAGAGAGTCTTGGAGACTACTTTGACCTCGACCTCAAGACTAACGTACTCTTCTTAGCTGATGTTTTCGAGAACTTTCGAGACAGTTGCCTTAAGGCTTTCAGACTGGATCCTGCCTAATACTACACTACCTTAGGCTTTATTTTTTTGTAATAATAAAGTATACGATTATCACGTTGAAGATGCCGACTGATGTAGTTATGCTCCTCTTTATTAAACGTGGTATTCGTGGTAGTACTATTCAATGTAGCAATAGACATGCCAAGGCTCGTAATCCGTACATGGGTGACGAGTGCGACTAAGAAAAAGGGGACAAGTACCTCCTTTACTACGATGTTAGCAATCTATATGAATGGGCAATATGTTAAGCATGGCCTACAGTAAACTTTTGCTGAGCTAAGAACAGTAGTTTCAACGTTTATGACGATCACCCCGAGGGCTACATTCTTGAGGTTGATCTCAAATATCCGGCGGAGATCCATAACTCGCACCAGGATCTCCTACTGTGTCCAGAACATCTAGCACCTCCTGACTCTCGAGTGAAGAAGTTGCTGACGACCTTACATAATAAAGAGCGATACCTAATTTATTATAGACGCCATAAGCAGGCAGTGCGGTTTTCGTCTAAAAATGATGTCTAGAATGCTTACATTTGATCAAAGTAAATGGCTAAAGTCATATATCGACTTGAACAGTAAGAAGAGAAACAGTGCAAAGAAAAAGTTTAAAAAACTACTTTTTAAACTCTTACATATTGCGGTGTGTGGCAAGACTATGGAAAATAAGCAGAAACGTATCGCTTTAAGGCTTGTAAAAAAGTGGGAAGGTCGGTATAGCTGTGAAGCATACATTGCTAGACCAAACTTCCATAGCTATTCCATCTTCGATGAAAATCTAGTAGCCTTACAGCTGTCATGAGCGGAGATCACTATGCGTAAGCCTATATGCATAGGGCTAGGCGTTCTAGACCTATCGAAGTCACCTACGTATCGTTTAAATAACAAATATATGAGAGATAATGTAGAATATAAATAAAAGCTTTCATACACACAGACATTGGCAGCTTTATTTACGAGATCCATGCAGTAGATATGTACATAATGATAAAGAGGGACAGCCATGCGTTCGACACGTCAGACTACCCTGTAGACAATCTGTTTTGCTTAAGGTTTAGGAATATGAACGTAGTTGGACAGATAAACGACGAATGTAACAGTTGCATCATACTAAAGTTTGTGGGACTCCACAGTAAAATGTACTACATCAGAATAATAGACGAGAAGCCTATAAATAAGGCAAAATGTACCAAAACATCTACTGTTAAAGTAACTATTAGTTTTTAAGTCTATACTGATTGTCTTAATAAATATATACCAGTTGTGTGTAAGCAACACAGTATGTACCGAACAAGCGCAAAAGATCGCCCTCAGCTCTCATGACAATAAACGCTGTCTTATGGTTGATCAAGTGGACACTTTACTGTAAGGAAACTATTTGAAGAAGCAAACCTTACCTACTATTTTTACATTTAAGAGAGCACAAGAAGCTAGCATCAATGAGGTCACAACCAAGAGACTTAATCATTGACGGTAATAAATATTTTTTGATTCTTAAGAAACTCTGTAAAACCATGAAAAATTATAAACGAGCAATGTAAAATATCATAGCAATTAAAAAAAGTGACTATTGCATATTACATGTTGGATTTTAATATTACACTGATCACTCTATTATTCTTTTATCGTAAGTAGATATGTTATATTTAATCAGCATTATTGCTAGATTTCATACATTTTCTCTTTGCTAGTTGGTTTGAGTATAGCAGAAATAGTCGAATGATTAAAGAACTAGCCTGCTGCTTTTCGAAAATTATGCTAAAGAACTCGAGTAGGACCCTTATTGTTTGATTTTATATAATAGAAAAAGGGATAGGACTCTTTAAAGCATATGCCCGTAATGATTATCGAGTCTATTGGGGGAGAAGGATCTATACGCTATGTTATATGACTGCAAGGCCCGTTGCAACATATTATAATGCTATGGATGGGGAAAAAATCAATTCAGCTCAGGTATAAAAACATATAGTGGTCCACAAACAGTGATAAAGTGGCTAGCAGGTATGTCTATTTTTTGTGAAGGTTGGTGAATTTCTTTTTACAGAGCATAAATACCCTATTTTGATTCATTGACGAAACTATTAAATGCGATCAATGGTCATCTGCAAATGACTTTTATCTTCAACAATCATAACTCTTTTATATCCTTTACAATACGCTTTTGTTCACAACTTGCTGGTACTGGTGAGTTGCACTAAGAAAAAATTTCCTTACATTTAACTTGGAGCAATTCATTCTAATCGCATACCCTTTTAAGTTACGCACCGGGATCAGAGAAAAAATTTTCTTTAAGGAGTTTTATGACCTGGAATTCGCTTTTTACACAAAAACTATATCTAACCCATATTATCAAGGATAAAAAAAAATCATCATGCATCATTTAAGTTGTGGCGAGTAAAGACATCATGATATCAAAGAAATATGCTCTGTGTGATACAGTTTTAATAATCGGAGAAGCGTTACGGTTTTCAGGAGTATTATTATTAACTAATTATGATGCTGCTGGGCAAGAGCGTATTTCAAGTGCAATTGAAAGTGAGTTAGTGCGTGAGTTTAAATAACTTTTGATACAGTGCATAATCCCGAAAGTTATCTAATTCTTTTATGATGGGATTTTTGTCACAAGACAAATACGGATACTGGTGGGGGACTACATCACCGACTTCGGGATGGCAACTTTGCCTAATTCAAGCAAGTTTATAGCACAGAATAATAAAGTTCGAGATAAGAAAACTAAGAAGAAATATTTTTTTTTTTTTTGCATGTTACATTTTTATACATATTAAGGTAATTTAAAGGATGAAAGTTTTTTCAACGTTTTTGATTTTAAAAATCTTGTTATTAATAATGTTTTTTATACATGTATGAAATTTAAGCTCTCAACTATCTTAAAATGATTTTAGTAAATCTTTTTCATTAAAAATGCTTCAACTGCGGAACGAAGGAATAATAGTGATGACTACGATAATGTTGCAATACTACATTGTATAAAGTTGGAAAAGGAAAGATGAGGGAGGAAGAAAAGATTAGAGTGCACTGCAAATGATAAGAAGGAAGGTTATGACGATAAGAATGAAGCTATGAGTTAATAGGAGAGTATTAAAAGCGAGATAAGTGAGAAAAAGGAGGAGGTAATGGAAAGGAAAAAGAAAACAACTCTAGATTGGAATGGATCAGATGTGGATACCGACGCTGAAACAATTTATGTTTCGGACGATAAAAGAAATAATCTTCTAATCAATAAAATGATGCAGTACAATGTATCACAATACAGACCACCTTACGATGCTTTCTGCCGCAAGATTCATCATGTGCTTTTAAGGCGGCGAAAAAAAAAAATATGACGAGTGTAAGTAGTACAAAAAAAGAACAATTAAGAAACATAAAAATTTATTGAGGAACTTTTTTAATTGTGAATCTCACTAGAATGACTTGAAGTGTAACATACATTTTTAGGATAGATAAAGTATACATTATTATAAATATGTTTCGGAAAGTAAATTGCATCGGCAGGTCAATGAATGTAAGTTTTGTACATAATTTTTATCACTAAAAAAAAAATTTTCGTCTAATACATTAAGTCGTATTATTTGTTAAGATATTCAAAGAAAAGAGAATAGAGACATTCTTATGTTACATCCTGCAAAACATGATGATGGTTTCATATAAATATACATGAAAATGATAAACAACTATGGGAAGGCGAAGGAAATAAGATGGTTGTATACTATAGCTGAAGATAAGGATTTGGACTTATACAACGAGACAGACTTGTCAAAATTAGGAGGCTTATTAACAAGAGTTCGTAAAAAATTTATTCGCCCTTATAAATCTTACTAATCTTGTAAGATATACAACAAATTTTTTTTTGTATAATCCGAAGGTTTCATTTAAATATACAAATTCACTTAATTGCAGCCGCAGCAGCAGCCGTAACTACAGCAACAGCACCACTGTAAGATATGTAATACCTTATTTTATAGCTCTTATACACCTTTAAATAATGCTTTTCACAGCTATCATAGCAAGCCTACTCGACCCAAGTGATAAAGACTCAGACGGGATCACCGATCTTAAAGATTAACAATAAGGTGGGGGAAAATTGAGAGCCGATCCTCTTTACCATTTGCTAAGTTGCATTTACGTATAAAAATCTAATTTTATAAACATTCTATAGAGTTCTTGTTTTTGCTTCTAATAAATTATATGAATTAGTCAAGGTTTCACTTTTCTACTCACCTTCTCTTTAATTACTACTTAATAACCATACAATAAATTTATTTTCTTTATTACATATATGTATATTTTAAAATCATGAGATTTCGTATAGTTCTTCGTATGTATTGATATATAAGCCGTAAGCGGGCAAACTGTCTTAGGAGCCAGCAGAGAAGCGAAATAAGAGCGAATTAGTCAGGGCGCAGCAGTGGGAGCCTAGTTATCGGTATCTTTCATTCTTCATCTTTCTACGGTTTTTCAGAACGCGTTTCATTAGTTTTCTCTGTCAGCGTAGCTGCAGCAACATAAGCGTCAATTGAATGTAGATCGACAGTAAGGACTTTCTTGTGAAACGGTAAGCAATAAGGTACGATCCCCCGCTGGTTATCCATATCCAGTGTTGTCGCTAGGCATGCTCCATTTATATCTCCCAGAATAGGCATGATTCGTAACGCCTGGGCCACAGAGTCATTGCGTGCCCGAATTTCTCTGACCCCACCACTCTTCCTACCACTCTTTGTTGCCGGGCCTTTTTCCTGACGTCAGATTTTCCTGCGCTCTTTCCTTTATGCCAAGGCTATGCTGAAGTGTCTGAAAAAGGGTTCTACCTTATCCGGTGTTGACGCTAGGTAATCGCAGTCAATAATGCGGCTAACTCAATAATCCAGGCTAGCCAATCAAGCACTAGTAGAGAAAACCTCAATCTGGGTTTGTGTTGTAGCAAGGGCTCAATCGCACATACGACGGCATGGGATTCCGGAGTAAGGCTGCCGGAGGAAGCAATCGGAAGGCTGCTTCAGGCAATAGTATAAAGTAAGCGCTTGCTCGTCTAATAGCACCAGGTTAAGCACGGTCAATGATAGCACTTGTAGATACTGAGTAGAGCTGATGCCGGTAAGGTAGGAATCGTGGCTAATTCGGCACAAGTAGAGAAAACCTAAGCAAGAGCTCTTGCTATAGTACGAAGAAGCCTGGCCGATGGTAAAAGGTTCCGGCTATTCCAGCATTAGAAGGTCGGCTGAAAAACTGTTTAAATTCCACTTTTTTTACTGAGGCATGTTAGGCCATCATTAAATATTACTTTTACTTAGTCCCAGACTAACAACTTATTTACTTGTTTCGTCTATCACATATTTTCTGCTCATCAGCAATAGAGAGACCCAACAATTATTTGTTTTGATATATTAGAGTTTTTTTATTTTTTATTGTTTTTTCTTCTCTTTCAATATACATTCCACATTGTAGTAATTTATACGTGTATCAAGCTACTAACGTTTTGTAGTGGTACCCGGACAAAGCAGTTGCCATAAAGTCAATACTACCCCTGACCTTCGTTCAGGTAGTAATTTCAGGACAAGGCTCGGATCCTCTTTCCTATAAGAAGATCATTGGTCCACTCTGACCAGGCAAACCTTTTTAAGTAGGAGTCGTTACCTCAGTAAAGCGTTCGGTAGGTTTACACCTCCCTTACATCAACGCTATCTTTATTTTATTTAATTTATGAATCTCTGCTCTTTGCTTCAGTCAAGATAAGTTTAAAGATAATATGTGTAATCGTTGTGTATTTAAATTGAGAGACCAGATAAGTTACACGATATTATTTTTAGTGTTGAATTAACTAAGTACTTAATATCTTAACTTTTTTCAATGGAAAGCAACGAGAAGGTGGCAGTTTCTTTCATCGGGATATAGAAAAAGTAAACGTTATTTTAGTGATATAACGGCTATTAATATAACGTACTATAATATGATGAACACAGCATTGTATAAGTACAATAATGCAAAAGCAAGCGAAGCCTCTCGATTTCCAAGAATTATAAAACAATAATAATATTCCTACAAATAATAAAATACACATCATTACAAATATCATCAAATAAAGAAGCAAAGCACAGAAAAGTACCTAAAAAAGTTATTGTACACATGCGCGTAGTTATTCTTATAACTATATGACTTACTAAACAAAATACGCACAAAATTACGAAGCAAAGCCCAGAAAAGTATATACCAATAGCTACTTAATCCGTACACTACAATGTTATTGTAAATCAAATAAATACAACTAAAAATCGGTACAGCGTTTCCCAAAAAAGTAAAGTAACGATAAACTGATAAGTAGATTTATTTAATATTAGTAATGTAAAAAATATGTCCTTAGCATTGAATAATTACCTTGACACCAATAGTAGCAAAGTAAATTACGCAAGAGAAACAAGTTATTATATTCATGATAATCTTTTTAGCAAGCATAAAATTTTCGGCGATCAACAACATTATTCAATGAAATAAAATATATCTATGTATTTGTAATGAAAAGAAACATTACAATTTGATCAATAAGTAAATGTAAGAATCAATACTTACATAGCATCATCCGTTTCAGAAAAGTTTCGGAAATGTACATTTTAAAACATAAAAACGTTTCCGAAAAAATTCAGAAACCTTTTTTAAATGTTTCAAAAACCTTTTTTTGATACCGTAGCCAGCCAAAATCAGCATCCCTGGAAAAATTTAAAAATAAGACAAAATTTTCTCCAGTTTTTTATAAATTCCTTAAATTATAATAATTATCGATAATAGCAGTAAACTAAAAATGAATACAAAGATTTGCCGGACTCGGGACAGTAACTGGACCTGTGAGGTTTCTAGACGAGCATCTTATCATTCTTATCAAATAAAAAAAATATCAGATATTTTATTGGAAGAATTATTTATCTAAATGTTATTTAGATATTTTTATCTACTCATATTATCTGTTTGTCTTGACTTTAATTGTGTCAGTAATTGATTCTATTTTAATTATAAATTATACGTATTTTTGATTTTATAATGAAGAGTTAGATGATAAATAAAATGAACAAAAAGATAAATGATTTGTAACTATTCAATAGTTTCGTGATAAATAAGAAAAACGAAGACATGTGATGATTTTACGATTAAAATGAAATCCATAACTTAAACTTGGAAGTGAAGTCAAGTAAATAATAACTTTATGAGAAGTTAACAATATTTAAAGAACATTTAGATGGATAATAATATTAAAATATGTATGTATGTCTTAAATACTTACAGTTCACTTACGAATAAAAAAGACAATTGCACATATTACTTGTATCTCACATGATAAATATTACATGACGGGTACTATGCGTGCTTTGGCCAAGTTTCAGAAACATTTTTAAACTTTTTTGGAAACGTTTCAATGTTTTGAGATATACTTTTTTTTAAAGTTTAAGAAATAGATGATGCTATGTAAATTTTGCATTTTAGTTAAAGAATATGTTATCGGCAATTTAAAGAAATACCTGAAATTCAAGACTATACATGCTAATTCGAAAAGTTTCGAGCCGCTAAAGTTTGTTATAAATCAAACATATTTAAAGAACAAATTTTCAATTTTAATTTACGTCTATTGTTTTTATTATACTGTTGCGAGTTATAAAGTAACTAAATGGCTCTTGTATTTAATATTTGATATTGAGGAGCACTTAGTGATTCAGTTTGAGTGGTTTACAATTTGGCTTTGCATCTGATGAATATGTGGATCTTTTTTTAGAATCGGATGCATCTCGGAAATTCTACTTTAAAAATGGAAAACATGCATACGCACACATAAGTTCATTATATAATCTTTGTATTTCGTGCGATGTTCTTCTGGTAAAACGTGGTCTGAACTGCGACCGATACTATTTTTTAACTATTTCTCAAAATGTATCCGATACCTTTTTCTGTCTTATTAGCAGCAAAATCTATTTCAAAAATGTTGTAAACATGATGTATGATTGAATAAAATACATCTTAAGGTACTTTTGAATTACCCAACTCTTAATCTCTACCTACACGACACGCTTTAAAAAAAATCAATAAAAAGCTATTATCTTGTAGCGTTTGATCCCCTCGCAATAAATTGTTCTTATATATTTTACAGCTGAATTTATTGTACCATATGTGAATTATATAACCGGCAAAGTATTTTATTGCACATTCTTCTGTCGTCACAATTCTGCGGAAATCTTTATTACTGCAATTGTTTTTTATAATAAAATAATCATTATGATTTTTATCAACATTATCATTCGAATCATCGACATCGTCATCCGACAAACTTGCATCCAAATAAAAAAATTTGGTCGTATCAGCACAAGAATCCGGTAGCTCTTTATCATTGTGGTCTTGATTTTTTTTATTACCTTTATTTAGCTCTAATATTTTAGTTTAGAAATTGACCGACTCATCGGACTCACAATTAGCTCCGGCGAAAGAATAGAGTAAAATTGTAAGTGTGGTATGCTGAAAATATTTACGGAATTGCGGTGCTGACAGATGATAATTATTTCCAGACAAATATCTCATCGATCCAAAATGATTTTCCCAACAACATTAATCTATTCTTTCCGTTAAATAGTAGATCTGACGCACTTGTTTTTAATCATGCCACAACATTACAAAACCGCTTAGAGCTAAAACAAAATTTTCAAAGCAATCTAGAATTTTCAACTGATTATCATTTAATTGTACAATTTTTTGAACATAAGCTAAACGATCACGTGAAATTTGCTCTACTACGGGATTCTCGTCACTAAGACCACGCTTTGAAGGGTTGAGATCATTTGGATGAAAGGCATTCATAAAATCAAATAAATCATTCATTATTTGCACAAATTTGCAGTAGCCACGCACTTAGGATTTCTTAATTCCCCCGTACTCCGTCTTGTCAGCATTGCTTTTGCCATGGACGCGCTTAAAACTTGCATGGCTAATTTTAAATTTATTTGCTTAAAATTATTTGGATTCAGATACTTGTCGGTCAATTAAGGCGCTGCTTTGCATGATTTATCGCATTCTACTGTTCTCAGTTCACTAATCACACTCCAGGAAATAAGATCAGACTCAAAAACGTAATCTTGCATAATTTAGTTGTTCCGCCAACATTTAAATGATTAAGTTTAATCAATAGCAAAATAGATTTTACACCATAACTTTTCGATATATGGGTGATCTGACCCTATTTCTAGCATACGTGAGGCGCTTTGATTAGCGGCTACTTGATCACACAATCATTCGTACTTTAAGACAGGTCTTTTCTAGAGGTTTCCATCCCTGCAATATTGTGGATTTCAGCATTGTATCTACAACCGGCCCACTTGTAAAATAATAGGATATTGCTTGCTTCCATTGATAGGTCAACCCAGGAATCATGAAAGTCAAAGAAGCCGTTGCCATGTCCGATGTACGATTGTGTTCTCCTAAATCATGAAAGCCCTTAATATAATCGTCTTTTTGATCGTATTCCAAATACGGCTAATAGCCATCTAATCTCATATTAAAATTCATTCTTTTCCAAAGTCAGACATAGAGGTTGCATTTAATAAGAGTATATTTAAAAGATAATTATTGATACCGGGACTCAAGTTCAGCTCGTTGATCCAAACTTTTATTCTTGAAATACAAGAAAGAGTAATGCCTTTTTCTTCACGCAAACATCTATATGCCCGAGGGGATTAAAAATAAAGACCTAGTGCAAAATTCGTTTCATTTTTATCTAATTTTTTTCCTTTTACTGTGATTAAACTGTATTTTTACGAGTAACGAAGAATTTTCGTTCAAAAATAATGGCAAGCTGTTAATAAGTTCTCCTTTTTTGGCGATTCCTCCGATTTCTCTATCAGTCTTTAATCTTCTTACGGCATGAATCTGATTTGTCTTTGAATTATTTAATTCGCGTTTGAAGTTTAATGTTTATATGTGTTAGTTAAAAATCACGGGCTGAGTTTGATTGTTATATGTTTTTCGTTTTTTTTGCTCTTTTTTTCGTAACTGGTACTTTTCTTAGAGCAGGATCCTTTACGTTCATTGTTTTCTCTTGTACATTATCGTGAATATTAATTTCGTGATCATTGACAGCATTATGTGAAAAAGTAGCAAAAGGCTTTGCTACAATGTTTGGCAAAGTGATAACGTTATTATCATTCTCAATAGCTTTGTTTTGTATAATACTGTCAACGAATAAAGGCAAAGCATTTGATTGTAAGACCCTTTTACCAGCACCATGAAATACAAAATCATCACTATAAAAATGCTCACTACAAACACGCCAGTTCTCCGCCTGATAATTGTCTGCAGAAAAAAGATCCTCTCTACTAATTCTTGCATAGCATTCTTTGAAGCTAACGCAGGAAAAATTTTTATGAATAAATTATAAAATTTTTTTAAATAAATTGTAAGAAATCATCTTGCATCAATAGTTTCATCGTTCTGTAATAAAACGGCAATTTACAAAAATTCGCAATGTTTTTTTAACATAGCGTAAGTTTGCAGTCGTTTAAAAAACCATACAAGAATTTTACATGAAGGTGGCTCATCACCCCTGTATGACACATATTTTGAATATTGCATCATAAATGTGCACAAAAGTTATTAGACGAGTTACTGGACCTGACAATAATATTGAGATCTGAAAACTGCACGTGAAGTTTCGGGATTATAATAGCTGGTGCTAAATATCGTCAAATTTTTTCATATGTTTTGTTCTAACATTCTTGAGATCCCGAAGCTTAAAAAAATTCACCTTCATCTTTTTTAATTAACATTTTATTTTCTCTTATTTCTCGTATTTCTATGTAAACAATTGCATTTTCTGGGTGATCTATCCATGTTTTTCTAATTTTTTCCGCTACGGCTCCCAATAGATTCGGTCAAGGATAAGGATGAGCCCAACAAATTGAGAATAAAATGTACATTGAGAGATGATGAAGTAATTTTTTGAATGTTTTTTTAAGCTTCGGTATCTCAAAAATTAAACAACATAATTTATATGATAAACATCACATGATACTTAGCACTAGCTATGTTACTCTCTGATAGAATGAATACATTTTTTCATGCAAAATGTTCATTGGGTACGTGCATGGACCCGGACGCTACCTAAGCCAGTTATGAGAGAGTCACCCTATACATTGATACCAACTACCTTAACCATAAGTATAATTTAAGGAGGCGTATTCGCTTCCATGTATAATTTTTGCTGATACATACATGTTAAGGGATGTCGTTAAATCGTTAAAAATTAGTTTTACCGTCCATAAATAGTTTTTACAAAATTGCTGAATGTCTATTTTTGCTACGGAAGTGTGTATTACAAAAAAACAAACACGAACAGGGCATTTACATAAAATAAATCTGTTTGAGGTAACCCAAAATAAATAATGCAATACAATCGCTCTCAAGGTTCTAAAGGAAAAAAATTTTCAGAAACAACATGGTTTTTACAAATTTTTTGCTTGTAAAACGTGCCGGAAAAAAAGACCTTATATACATAGGTACCATAGCATTTTCTTGAAAACACATTATTTCTCTTTAAAAAATGTTTATTTACATTATTGCACTAATAACTAATAAAAGTCGAGAATAACTATAACGCGAAAAAAATTTAACTTACGTTGCATCGTCCGACTTTGGAAACTTATCGAAACCCAAATGTCGACTTTCGAGCTTAAAATTGCATCATCCTCTAAAAAAACAGTTGATTCTAGGCATCTTAATAATTCATCATTAGACAATGATAATCGAATCCAAGCACTTATAAATTTAGATCCCTAAGAGTAAAAACAGTACTTATTCCAGTAGCACCTGCCACAAGATTATGAGTAATGAAATAAGAACAACATCATTCGAGAGAGTGGTTTTTTTAGCGGTTTTTTTTTTCAAGGTTAAACTTTTGATGGATACTATGCAGATATTGCTGTCTAAGTTAAGGCCTCCTTTAGTAAGCAATTTTAAATATTCACATGTTAAAGTGCGGCAATATTTAAAAAAAAGTATTTATAAGTATTTAAAAAGTACGATTTAACAAATTCTTTTTGAATAAATTTGTTAAAAAAATAAATAAATAATCAAATAAACATAGTAAAAATTGTTACACGTGCGAATCGAACCAACGAATTTTTGATCGAAAGGCAAAAGTTTTTGGTATCAATCTTGATGCTCCCTGCATAAGTGCTTGGTATGAATGATAGCCCAAATGACATTAGGATTATTTCTTACTGTTGAACAATTATTAAATGATACTGTCTTTGTGTATTCACCAATTTATTTTATCTTTGTACATTGATACCGAAGCACGTAGTACAAAAGGATTCTGTTGTGCCGGTTGGATGGTAACAATATCAGCTTGGATAGTAACATCAGTATTACAGTCCACTGGGACGGTAAATCGTCGAACGATCTTAACGCTATCTGCCTTAAAGGGGGTATAACTAAGGTTTCGGGAACAAAAAGTAGCGTACGTGAAAACGGCGGATTTGGTCTTCTATGGGATAGTATCTATATTCTCTGCTTTCGGTAAATCAATTTGCAGGGTGACTGTCCGGTAAGCAGTAGGTTGTGTGGATGAGCCATACTCGGAAAAAATTTCGTTTAACTTTAATTAAGAATGGCATCGTCGTTATGAAAATGCATTTTCAACAATTTACCATTTTGGAAGTTTCCATAATCCATCCTATAAGATCAAAAAAATTTTGCAATCATCTAAACAAAATTTAGAGACTTGTAGTAAAATGAGAAGAAATCATCAAATTACTATCTATTTTTCTATTACGCCTTGTCATACGCGAGAAACGTATAGGCTTAACCGTGGATATACAATGACTTTATCAATTTTTATTAGAATAATTTGAAATTTTCCTTGGAAACCAATATTGTTCAACGTACCTTCTGGAAGCTAAAGTTTTTTTCTACAAGTCTTAGGCACTCTTATTATTGCAACCATAGCTGTATTAGAGTTATGCGTATTATAGCAATTGCGTGAATTAAAAGTAAATTTTATTACACCACTCTCTTGCCAAATATATAGATACTAAGGAAAAATACATCTTGATTAAAAATTATTCTAGAATTCAAAGAGTTTTAGGAAGAAAATAATAATAATGATAGAACAAAGATAAATTAAATAAAAGAAGAAATTCTTAGTCTTTGGTGGTTATAACTATAATTACAGTGCGGGGAAGTTTTTGGGTGACCAAACATGATTTTTATAATAATTTTATATTAGAACTGTAAAATATTGCTTGTTTAAAGAACCAAATCAATTATATTCTTAAAATTTAAGTGACTTAAACTTTTTATACAATTTAAAATACATTTTTCGTTAATGTTTTTTTAGACACATCATTATAGATCTCAAATGTTATCAGTGTGACACATGTAAATTGAAAGTTTTAAGTCAAAACAATCTAATTTCCCATGAGATTATACGTAAATACAATTTTTTCGTCTGCCCTGTAAGTGTAATTATATTATTAAATAAAAAGCATTATAAAGGTCACAAAAAGAAATGTTTAAACACCCAAAAAAATTTAAAACTTTTAAAATGTGATATTTTTTGGAAAGAAACTATAACTTACGAAGGCATAATTAATATCATAAGAAATATGTTGAACAAACATCTGCCAAAATTGTGGTAAACGTTAGTTAAGAGGGGAACACCATCAAATATATCGAATATGATGTGATAAAAATTGGAACGATGATAAATTTAAAGACGTCTATTGTTTGTGAAGTTTTTATCAGAATTAGTACATACATTGTAAATTTGTTATCTCATCTGCAGCTGATTTCTACTGCATGTAAGGATACATTATATTTGAATAGATATTTAAAAATAGGGAAAGCCAATATGGGGTATAGCCAACACAAACTATTTTTTTAAACTTACAATAAATAAAAAAACTCCGTCGTTTCAAGAGTTAGGGGGAGTATTTAAAAAGGTGGTAGGAGGTAGAGGGAAAACTGATGAGAAGTGAGGGGGGAAGCTGTGGTGGAGAGGGGATAGCTGAAGAAGTAGCGCGTATTTTTATATAATCTGGTTTCGTGAATATGATAAAAGAAAAACTACGTTATTTGGTGTGACGCTAGAAGAAAGTGTAAGGGCGGGAGACGAGCTAGCTAGTAATTGCTGAAAACCATACAATCATATTGGATAATACACATATCTTCGTATGAACATGCAAGTCTTTGAAGTATTATTAAGCTCGACGTTAAACTATTCACTATTAAAGATTTTCCGACCATACTACGATTTTTTTTAAGGCAGTTAATGAATAATTATACTTTTTATTTACAATTGTTTGTTACAAAATTTAAAACATCTAAAAATTTTTTACGATTGATTTTGAGCTAAGAATTTTCTTTTTTTAGGTAATAAGAGTATATAAAATTTTCTTCTGTAAGGTACAATGATATTTAAGAATACCCGTCAAATACTAAAAGGAAATTTATTAATTTGAATTATTCATAACTCCGCATATTTAAACTTTTTCTGATAGTTATTATGCAACGTCAATATTTTATTTTTAGAATATAGTTTTATTGATACATAAGGTACAAACCCAAACCAGACACTAAAGTTTATGTTTAATATACCGAATGAATCTTTTTGTGCTCTACTATATTATCCATAAGATTTAAAAATAAGAACATCTCTTTACTCTAATAACTCAGTCATTAAAATTTATGTGATAATAATGTCCAGTTTGATCGTTAATTTTTATAAAAACCAGATAAATTTGCGAGGTGAAAAGAACAATTGCAAAGCAATAAAATACCAGTTGACATTTCGATGGTAAGAATGTTTTGGATAGAACTTTATTTTTATTTGTATGATAGGTACTAAGGTTAAATACAATTTTCCAGCAAATCGAATAAGGAGACATACATCAGTTTATTGCCTCGCTCTTTACATTTTCTGTGGCTTTAAACTGTATATCTATTTTAAACCGTTATTTCCATGACTAAATCCTCCATACAAGGTTGTTATGTGGGTTCATATAATATTTAGCCATTATAAACTTCTCATACAAGAAAAATCATTTGCTAAATTTTATACTGCTGAAATCTTGGTTTGATTTTATTATGACTAGTTGACTGCATAAACATAATGTTGTATTATTTCAGTTGAAAGGGCGACGTTAATTGCAAGATTTATGGATTCCGCACCTTTAAAGAAGGCGTTTTCGTTACAAGCTACGATAGCAAATTTGTTTTGCTACCTTATTCATAGTATGGATGACGAGAATGTTTATGTGGCTCAAAAGTCTACCTTATACCTTGGAACAATACATGATAATGCTGTTAAGGTTTGCATACTTTAATAAAAAGTTATAGTACTTAAAGAATTTTTTTAAGTAAAAAAACTGTTATAAGTTTCAGTTTATGACAATATAATTTTTAGTTTAACATGGAAAAATTTTTGCTTTTTAAAACAACGTGTTTGCTTACAGAGCCCAGAAATGGTAGGCTACATTTGTATAAGCACAAAGAAGTAACTGATCTGTATTGCCTTTCTCAGTGCACTTCCTGTGTACTTAACTGAAATCCGACTGCGTGAACTTAAAAGAACTGTGTTTTATAATATGCATGTAATATACAACAATAGATCTACATATTAACTGTCAAATCATTTTTAGATGCAAACATTTTTTTATTGAGCTTTGCATTTGTCCAAATAGAAATTTTTGCTTTAATGTGTTTGCAATGAATTGGTTTTGAAAATAGAAATCTTTGATGAAAAGTATATTTAGCGCCTTCCGGAAAATTTAACACAGTGTGCGTTATCAGTGATCCGTTGGAGGCGAGGTGAGGAAAAATAAAAGAGCAAAGTCT
>JAPYYV010002076.1:0-31372 GCA_030522625.1 Copidosoma aretas | reverse complement strand
TAGGCAAACGACGAGACTCGAACCGAGTCCCGCCTATTACATGCCTGTACACTGTACTTGATTCCGGAGATCGACGAAACTGCAACTCTACCGCTGCGCACCGTGTCGGTAAAATGCGGTCGTGGCGCAGTTGGTTGCGCGTTCGGTGATAACCACAACTGGAATATAGTTAAGGGATATACCAATATTATCATCATTAAGCTGCTATAATTAGGTAAAAAATGTAACAAAACTATTATTAAAGTATCGTGCACGTTTCTAGTTATAATTCTTCAAAAAGGTCATTGTATCCTAATAATATAAGAAAATAGTGCATCAGAATAATAAATAATTATATGTTTATGCTTCACAAGATAGAATGATTAATTAAATTAAATCATAATTTATTTAATCGAACAATATCAGAAACCTGTACTTTGAAATTGGATAATTAGTTTTAATAACCTGCATGAGGTGCACCGCTGTATTATATTTAACTGCTATAAGCATGAGAAAATAAAAATTTTCAACCCTGACTAATAAAAATACGGGTTTAATATATATAACTTATTTTTTACAAAAAGTATCTCTTCCATAAATAATTAATCAAAAGGCGTAGACAGATATTAAAAAATGTAAACTTGAGGTATTTCGAATTTCTATGAAATATAACTATTTTTGAATGAAATTAAATTTTTATAAAAAAAATAAAATAAAACAGTTTCTTGAACAAAAAATATTGC
Source organism: Copidosoma aretas (assembly GCA_030522625.1). Classification (NCBI taxonomy): domain Eukaryota; kingdom Metazoa; phylum Arthropoda; class Insecta; order Hymenoptera; family Encyrtidae; genus Copidosoma; species Copidosoma aretas. The sequence goes on along the minus strand of JAPYYV010002076.1, from coordinate 30,650 downwards.
TATAAAAAACTTAATTAGTGGAGGTATGAAACTTAAGTTATTCACCTGAACCGACATGATGATATAAAAATTAACGTTTTTAGCCCTGTATATTTTCAATCACGTTAAGGATTTCTGAGATATGTCTGACTTCTTAAAAAAATTGTAGTACTTCTGTAATACAAGGGAAACTGAATAACGTAGGGAGATGATTTGTAACAATTTATGAAGCTACTCTAATGCTCCATAAGATGTAACTATTGGGAAAATGAAATTAGCATTTTTTTACCCTCAAAATAGCAAGAAACTGTTTTTGACTATCAAAAATCGGTATAAAAACCTCAATAAGGCACAAATCTGAAATTTATTTCCGAGATGCTATAAAAATTAGAAAGTGAAAATTGTAAGCCTACAATCATTGAAACCTACGGTTGGGTTCCTGACTTAGTACATAAACATACACAAACACACACGCACACAGAGAGTTTTTCTCAAAATCGTAGTTTCCTATTCAAAACACTAGAATAACCATTACTGTCATGTTTTAAAACAATTTTTTTTTTTTATTGACAAAGCTTTTTCTATGAGGAAGCAATAAGCAAAAATACTTTGAAATGACATAATTTAAGGTCATGAGTACACTATTGTACGGTTATATCCGGACTGTTATGCTTATCGAAGCATCAGTACTTCATTAATGTCCGACGATATACGATATAAGTTTTCATAACTTTTGTAAACTCATAATAAGTTAAGACTTCAAGAAAGTACATAATTAAATAGTATTCTTACTATAGTTGTGAGCTATGTTTAAACTATAACCCTTTTGTATATTTCCATTTCTAATTATCTTTAAAAAAGAAAAAGACAATTTTTCATAATTTTATTGGCAAAAAAAAGCGAAAAGTAAAAGAGAAGACATGAATGAAGGACATTCATGAATAATTTAAGGTTATTTTTGGATTATTTTAATGTTATGACAGCGAGTTTCGATTTCTCAATGTACTACTCAAGCCTACAGAAATGTTTACATAATGAAATATTCAAATCATCTTACATAATGAATGCAGAAATCACATTTTAAAAAAAAAACAACAATCTACTTATTTTGGTTTGGGAATTTTGTATTGTTGCAAAAAAAAACCGAAATCCACCCCTATGCGTTGAAACAGGTTTTTTTGTCAAAACACAATATTTCCAAAATGAATTAACCAACCTTGATAAATTTTTTTTGGAGCTTACAGCTAATGAAATACGGATTATTAAAAAATCGGTCAGACATTGAAATCTATTCGTCAAGAGGATAAAAACTACTCTTAAAGTTTAAAAAATTCGTGCAAATTGGGTTTACTTTTTCTCTTCTTCTCATGATCGCCGAAAATTATAAAAACCTATTGGAAAGGTTCCTGAGCTATATTACAAAATACCGAAACGACGATTAAACAATGTTTGAAGTAGTCAAAACTACCCTTAAATACGCTGAAAAGAAAAAAAAAAATTCAATTTTTTGTATGAAAGTTTCTTTTCTGTTAAAGTATACTGTAACGTCGGGCGAGTGACGTTTGTACTCTTGGGCCTTAGCTTGCGCTAAATAGCCCGGGCACTTTACTCGGTCGGCCAGGAAGCTACGCGAATTCTCAGTTAATGTGGGTGCGGGTATGTTCGGCATGTGGAGCGGCTTTTACCCAACACCCTCGTGCTCGTTCGGTGAAGTGCGGATGTGTTCAGCGTCCGGAGAGACGTTGACTCCTGCTGACTCCTGGCGGAGTGTGGGCGTGTGTGTGACCTATGTAAGGCTTTGACCCAGCACTCTTGGTGATCCCTTGACAGCGAGGAATGAGGATAGAAGTTCGCGGCTGGCGACGAGACATGAGCAATTAAATGATCATTTTCTAACTTACTTTTATATATTCTTAAAGGACTTGGTACAAGTGAGTACCGGAAAAGAGCCTGACTCTGGCCGTGGTTGGTCAGAGGTGGACGTTGGAGACTCTGGTTGTGGTGAACCAGAGATGACCTCTATAGAGAGACTGACTCCTACGGCAGGGCAGACCTGGCTTTTATAGCCAAAAATCTCTCTTCCCAGAAATTTCCCACCTTGACGGATAAGGGCTCCCGGAGGAAGTTCCATGATAGTGACGGAGGAAAACGGCCGTCGAATCAAGTTGCGAATCAACCGCAGCCCACCTTTGCAAAATTTACTCCGCCACTCGAACTTTAGCGCGTCATCTCTCGGGGCACGAATCTCGGGGACCCTTCCTCCGGACCTCTTATGCCAGAGAAGGGGGTAGTGGAATGGCCCGTCCTCCACTCCCGTCTCTCTTTACAACCTCGAAAAAGTTACAAATTTCTTACAACTAGATATTAATAATAATAACGCGCTCGGACCGATAATAGTAGTACAAATTATTCTTAACACATTAAACCATGTTCAGCGAAACTATAATGGAAAAAATCGCACGATTTGGCGCTGAGTTATATGTCTTATATTAGAAAATTATCAAAACTTACTAACTTGCAGTGGTATTGATACTTGATTGAATGGCGTTTCGACGGGTTGTAGCTAGTAAAAGTAAAACTAGTATGATGCATGTTAGAATCGTACGAACAATTTTTTAAAAAGAAATTATTAGAAGTTCACAAAAAAAGTTATATGAGTACGTTTCTGCACTGTTCACAACATATTTAAGTTTCAGAAAGCCTAGCAGTACCGTTTTCGAGATATGAAAATTTGAAGCGTGAACGTAATGCATTTAGCATATCCGTATAATGCGTATCAGGATAAAACATCGTACACAAATTTGATTTAAACGCATTACTATTTTGTAATATGTAATAGCTTACATTATTTGCATAAAATTACGATTGTAGAGAATAATTTTTGAGATGGGCTGTACTACTATAATTATAAGCAAGGCCGTTCTTATTAATTGAAATATTCATAGCTTTGAGAAATGTGCGCATATGTAAACATAATTCTTCGCATAAATCGGTCCCTGTACAAGCAGTGATGGATAGTAGCCGAGAAAAAGGGTGCGCGAAAGAATGCGGAAATGTGCTGTAAACTGCTCTAGTCTGCTAGCATGTGCAGGCCGGGACCCACTCGAAAAGTTTCAGCGATTCGAACTCCCTTCATGATCTCGTTTGCACATCGTAAACCTTGACAAAGTCAGCGGTATTCGTACAGATGAGTCAGGGAGATAGGCAAAATGACGGAAACCAAGTTGGCGAAAGTTGAAAAACAAAATTGCAAAAGATTTTGTCAAGTAACGGTTTCCGACGTTACAATACCTAAGGGGTCTATATTATAAAATATTACAATAAATTAGAAAACGCAATGACATAAAGGGTTAAGACTGCTTTTGAAATAAAAAAATTTACTAAAAATATATTTAAATTAAAGTTTGTTTACATACTTACTAAGAACTATGGAAAATGATTAAAAGGTGGCTAATGCTGATTATAATGAATATTTATTTTAAACTGAAAAAATTGTAGGTTATGGTTCAAGCACTGCACTTGTCATTTTTTTCAAAACCGGTAGGTCAACCATTTTACTTCAAAGAAAAAAAATGCTTAACAAATTGCACAATAACATTGTTTCTTATGTAAATTTCTTTGTAAGTCCTTATCACTTAATCATAAATAATTATAATTTCACATGCATAATTTTATTTTATGGTATTTTGCATGAAGAATGAATTCCTAACAAAGAAATAAGGGATAAACCATAAAAATTTTAAGAAAACTCAGTTATGATACTAAATTTTGAACTTATAACGAATATTAAGTATACTAAAGTAGATATTAAGTATTACAATCACTGACATCACCACCGATGATTTATTATTTTTACTATTATTAAATTTAATATATCCAGTTTTACTTAGGGTTCCTACCAGGGCCCTTTACTTGATACGGTACCAAACACATAAGACACCTTAAATTATGCAAAACGATTTCAAGAGATGTAAGATAAGTAATTCAGGTATGTTTATTGGGATTACAACTACCTCTAAATACACTGAAATGGACACTGCTCTAAAAATCCAATTTAAACTTTTTTTTCATTTGAATTCAGTATGCACAGGGTGCTCATTACATAATATTAAATTACACTACATGATACAGGGACAAGAAGGGTAGAAGCTACTATTAAGATCGACGAAATTATCATAAATCTGATTCAAATTTCAATTTTTGACATACGAACAATGATATCATTTTATTTTGACATTGCAAAACTATTCAAATAACTAATTATAAGAATATTAAATTAAGTACTTTTTGCAGCTGTCAAAATTATACTCACCTACATGAAAATTGAATAAAAATTCGTATAATTGTAGTTGCGTACATAGACCTAAGGACGGTATCGGCGTTTTTGATCTACCTGCTGACATAGTCTAAATATTGGCGATATTGTAATTTATTGATCTTAGATTACATATCAAAAAAGAAACAGCACAGTTGACGATTCTATTTTCGAGTAAATCAAGTTTGGAAGATGTTTGTTTCAACACTATGTTTTATGGAACTGGATATTGGAATTATTGATGCGAAAAAATAAGCTGCTGTATTTTTATGAATCAAAGGCAAACTTATAGCATTTTTTCGCTGATTATATTCGAATCATAAAAATAGTATTTTGACAACTTAGATTTTGAGTGAACTGAGAAGAAAGTAATCTGTTGTCTTCTGCGCATGCACAGATAATATCAAACTCTTATTTTCCTTTTAATGAATAATTTAGTTTTTTTTTCAAGCAGTTTCAACTTTTTAAATAAAAGATAAGGTTAAGGAAAGTATTTGTTATAAAATTACGTATAAAATATGTTTCATTATACATACCCCCCTCGAGGGCCCCTCACTTGATACGGCATGAAACGCTAAAGCCACTTTAAAATTTAGTACACCGAAAATATATATAAGATAAATTATAGAAAATAGAACTTTATATTGAAAATTATTTTTTTTCAGTTGGCAGTGCAATTATTCTTATTCTTATTATTATTATTATTATTAAAGAATGTTGATACATAAAATATCAAGAAAATTATTCTGTTAGGGGTGAAAACCACCGTTAGATTCCGCTAATTAATCTTCAACATGGTTATCATATAAATTTTGTATCTATCATTAAAACCAGAACAAGATGATTATTTTAAAAGTCACAGACCTAATAGCTGGTATATTAAGAGGGTTATCGTAATACAACGGGGAGATGAATAAGAAAACCTAAACCCTTTTCTAATAAAAAGAAATTGTGATCTACTTTAGGAAAAAATGCAAATACTTCTGTACTAATTGTAGCCAATAGGTACGATGAACAACGACAGCTACTCTTAAAGTTGGAAAAATAATAAAGACAGAATATGTATTAATTTTTTCATTTCATGAGAACTAATAATGCTAACATAAAAAATGTCGTTTTATTACATTCATAACGTTAGCCTACGTTGTCTAATAGTACACGAGTTTATGCTTTTTTCAATCAAGTAAAAATCACGTATATTTATGTATTATTGGGGTGAGTATGTCAGGTTTAGGCTTAAAATGTTGACCCTTCAAAGATATTACACAAAATTCTTATAGCATACTTAATATTACAAAATAATAAAAGTTACTTTTTACATTTCAATGAACCCATGCATATGCAATTTTTAGCACTAAAATACAAAAAACATTTTTAATTTAAAAAACAAATTTTTCATACCATCTATTCTTAAATTCTGTTTTTGTCTATGTAATATTCGATTTATACATAAATATATACACCAGAAGATGTACACATCGTACTTTTTAAATCTATTACAGAATTATTAGCTTAAAATTTTCGTTTGCTGTAATCGTATTTAAGGTAAAATGAAAATGTGGATTTTTGTGTACACTAAAAGTAATATTTTCCTTCCACATTCTTATTTAAACTACCTTTTCCTTGTAATTTATTACGTTTTTCACTTTAACATACTTGTGAAGCTGTTTTTAATAAAATAGAATCACTTTCCGCTAACTCAATTATCTCATCCGATCGTTTACATAAAATAAATTGATTTACTGACACTGGAAACGCTAAGTCTTTGTTGGTCTTGTGCTGTTCAATCTCTTTAACTTTTTTGGCCGACCAGTAGACGTAACTAAATCCTTTTTTCTTTCATTTTTAAAATTTTAAAGCATGCTGTAGGAAAATATAAATTTGGAATTCAATCATCAAGATTGCATACATTGTACAAGAAAGAAAAAGAAAAATAGAGCGTTAAAAATAATGATAAATCGTTTTTCTCAAGAAAAAAAAACTGTATTTTAATTTCTGAGGACGAACGAAATTAAAATAAAATCATAGACGTATGATGTAAAAAGAACTGTTTTCACGTGAAAGTACACTATAATAAATATCATACGAAATTAATTATTACAAGGATAGATTTTCAATATTATTCTGGTATTGTTTTTGCTTCTCTAAAATTCTATCATTTTGTATATTGTTAGATCTATAATTGAAACTATGAACCGTCTGTCAACCTTTTATTTAGTTTTTTAAACTTTTAATCTCATAACTAACATTTTATCAAATGGCTAAGAATTAATTACATGCATGAATATGATAAATTTATATTTGAGAGTTACCAAGTATGCTATATAAATGAAAAACCGGATATTAAAAGTATTTTTCAAGAGAAATTGATGAGTTTTTAGACAGTTTAGTATATTAAAGAAGGTTCCTTACTGTGGAGAGAGAGAGAAAATATAGTATGCAAAGTATTACCTTGAGGTTCTGTTTGAAAGAAAGGTATTTCAAATTCTTTATTGTGCAAGTGCTTCTTTGATTATGTAGTATTAATATTGCTTCCGTATATTACGAGATCTGATCAAGATATACTCCAAATTTTAAATTAAAAGTAGAGGTAAAACATTTCCCAAAAGACATCGTTTAAAAGTCATTCTGCCGTGTAAAAAAACAGATTATGCTCGCTTGTCTTACTTGCATGTAGCGTAAAAGTTATATTTTAGGTTACTACTGACAAGTACAGTCAAGTTTAGTTCAAATATTTCGGATGCATGTTATCATTAAACTCAAACGATTGATAAGTTATGTACTTTTAAAAATATAGTGCTCAATCTTTAATTATTGATTCTTTGCGTGACTAAGAAGTTGACTGAGAAGTACACCAATACTTTTATTACACGTTTAGAAAACATTAGGGTAAGCTAGACACATTAAAGCTGTATTACAGATCACTAATTTTCAGACTACTACGATCTTCACACGAAAGCAAACTAGAAGCTGAAAGAAGTAATAAACAAGGATCACGTATGATAATATAGTTAAGTCACAATACAGCAGTTACGAGCCAGTTTTTCGACGAACTGCTTCATCCGTGACAGAATCCCATTAAAAGTTAGCACGATCCATAGAAAAGGTTTATTAGACGTATATGTCGTGATAAGGTAAGGTATAAATCAGTAGGATTAACACACCATCGGATATCACTAAAATTGTGTAAAAAACTCAGTAAACAGAAATCCATATGTTACATTACAAACTCAGTGAGGCGATGTGTATTTACAGTAAAGACTTTGTACGCTTATAACTAAAATATAATAAATGGAATTCATGAATTTAAACGAACGTGATTGTTTCAAGACGTTAGTCTTTTAAGAATATGATATTCGAGAAAAAGGTTTTTCAAGTACTTAAATTTAAAAAATTGAATACTTGTAAGCTGTAGACAAATATAAATGATCAAATAACAATAATACTGACATGTATATCAAGACGAAGAAGCAAGATCACGTGGGATGATTTACATTCATATATTATAAATTATATTTATTCAAAAAATTGTTTTATAATACTTTAATATGTATTTCCATTTGTGGTTGGTAGAAATGTTCTAAATGGGCATCTGATTACTTCATGATCAATGGATAATTACTAACAGAACAAAAGTGATAACTGACATCGTATCAATAAAAAATCGTATGCCAAATTTCCATCGCCATATTATCTTATTATTTGTAGCTGTCAAAATGATGTTAATTCGACAACCAAGTACAATGAGAAAACCTAGTGATATACATTTTGCATTATATTTCTATCTTCACAATCGCATGTACTACCATTGTTCTGCAGGCAAATAATACGAATTGTTAATAAAGTTAAATCAAAACATCACAATTATTTAAACTAGAAGTGTAAACTTTTCACATACTATTTTTTTCTTTCCTTTGAATTTTAAATATCATTGCGTGATATCCTTTCCATGTGTACTAAATTTCTAAAAATGATTTTTAACATAAATTTACTACAATTTTTTTGACTAGTGTATGTAAGGACAATTTCTATAACTGCAAAAATACTTAACTCACTATTTCGATAGATTTTTCAATGGTCTTGCAACGTCCAGATAAAATTCTATTATTGTTTTTTCGAGAAAAATTCGAATTTAAAAAAAACATACGAAAATTTTGTCAATTTTCAGAGTAGCGTGTACCTTTCTTGTCCCTGTATCTTGACATGTAATTTATTATTGTATAATAAACGCCACGACCATAGTAAATTAGGAAAAACAAAAGTTCTTAATTGTATTTTTAAAACAGTTTCGATTTTAGCTTAAAGGGCAGTTGGAACCTGCATAAACGTAACTAAATAACTGATCTTATGTCTCTTTTAATTGTTTTGCATTATTTAAAGACATTTTTTATGGCGGTTGGTAAGTATGCAAACACATTTTAATTGAAATAAATTTTTAATAAATTTGTCATTTTTATAGGCGGTTTTCACCTCTCAGGTCCTCATGTTTGAAATTTACTTTAATATTTTATATTATACACCCCTTGAGTATACTTGAACTGAAGAAAGCTTCTCTAAACATTGTTAAATCGCTGTTTTCATATTTTATAATACAGTTGAGCATATTTCTGAATAATTTTTAATGATTGTCTGTAATTATAAAAAATAAACCTAAATCCAATTTTTGCTGGTTTCTTCAAATTTTAAGGGTAGTATTAACCCTCTTGACCAATATATTTTGATATTGGACTACCTTCCATACAGCCTGTATTAAATTATCTAGAGGATCCAAAAAAAATTCTTATGATTGGTTAATTCGTTCTGAAAATATTATATTTTGAGATACCTGTATCGTCCCCCTGTGCGTCATGGCAAAAAAGCAAAAAATGCTCACAATTCATGCGTTCGATGAACTTAGAATAAAAAAAAAAAAATTTTGTTCTTATTTGGTTCGTAAAATAATTACCTTTAAGAATCCTAGACCCTCGGACAGTCATCGATATGCAACATATATACGATTGATTCCACAAAAATTTCAACTTTTCAAATATAACAGAAAAACTTAAATGAAATTGATGATACATTAATAAAAAACATGTGAGCAACTTCCTTACATCTTAAATAATAGAAAAAAGCTCGTGTAGCTCATTTTTTTTGTTGATTTCTAATTTTTTTTTTATTTTGACAAAAAATTTGTTTTTCTTATTTCAAAATAAAATAAAAACTATCGTATTTCTGCACTTAATATGAGCATAAAATATTCTTATAGATTTTCTTGTAAGGTGCTTGATTTTGGTGAAAAATGCAAGAAGATAAAAAACACAATTGCAGATAAAACTGAACTGAGCTCATTTTCTGCTCTATGTTCAATCAATACGAACTTTTACACAAACTTACTGAAAATATACATGCATACACACACATACAAATAAACATATATATACCTTCCTATATTGTATAGCTCTATAAGCAGAAATAAGTTTCAGCCGCCCCCCCCCCCCCGCCGCCTCTCGCTCCCTCACAGCTCTACCCCGGCTCCCCCCCAGATAAGGGAGGTTTTTTTGTATTAATGTGATTTTAAAGCCAGTAAAGTGTGTATTTTCTCGCCCCCGCTCCCCCTTATTCTCCCTCTCACCCCCATCCCCTTAGCTCACCGTCAGCTCTTCAATCATGAATTGAAATTCATAAATTGGTTTCATTATATTGCTCCCTTGAACATTTTTTTAGATTATTATTAAATGAACAAATGTATAATGAAATACAATAAGGGTAGAAAAATTTATATCTCAGTATCTTGATATTAATTCTGTAATATTGAAAAATTCATAAGTATTGTTAATTGGTCGAAGACTTCACAGAATTTAAAAACTGATATAAATTAATTAAACTATTTAATTAATTGAACGAAAAAACAATTAAATTGATTTATACTGTGGCGATTCGTATGCCGTTTTAAGCCATCTAATAAACAAACAAAAATTGTACGTTGGGACCCTCGATAACTTTATACTGTTAGTGATAATATACAGAATGGTTATGTATTATGAACATAAATGAATTATTAATTCCTTGTTTAGCACTTGAAAAAAATGTATTAATAATGTATAAATGTAACTTAATAAATCTTTTTTTTATATTTGCTTGAATATACATATAACATTTCAGACACAATTTAACAGAAAAAAAAAGTTGTTACTTGCCGTAAAAAATTTTGTTGGTAATAACAAATTGTCATGTACAATAGCGTAGCTATGTGTACATGCGTCCCCTCTTTCGTGGGCTCACTATAGGATAGTAGCGAAAGAGAGGAGAGAGACAGCTAGGAAGGAACGAGAAGGCAGTCTACGGAAGTCCAACGAAGCGGAAGGGACACTTGCGGCAGGACTCTTCTCTCGCACAGTTAACTAATAAATGAAGTAAAGTCAAGTCCTTATATAATTATTTCGTAAATTCCGAGCCCATCATATCCCACGTAACACTTTGGTGTCAGCGGTGGGATGGCAATCGCGAATTAAATTACATAAAACAAAAGGAATTTTTCGTTTGTACTTACGCGCGGTCGTATTTTTTACGTACTATTTTACGTAATATTTTCACGCGATTTTCGAGAAACACACATAGTGTCGTGTCACGAGAAATGAGGACTACAGCAGAGAGGGAGAGAGAGAGAGAGAGAGAGAGAGAGAGAGAGAGAGAGAGTCATCATCGCAGTAAGGCTACTGAGGACAAAGATGCTGCCAGGAGATTGACATCATCAGGAGTAAGGACACCTAGAAAACTACCGACGGGGACCGTACTAGACCATAATGTACGGAAGCATCTTGGTCATCATAATCCTGGCAGGGGATACCAGGTAAGGGGATTGACATTATGTTTGAATACATTTACACTGGCCCAGGGTTACAAAAAGAAGAGCTTCTTCGGGTTAGTGTAATCACAAATATTCGTTCTCTCGGGTTAGGTTACGGATTTTTTGTTGTCTTTTTATTGTTGGTTGCTTAAAGGCGTGTTACCAAAGTAAGTAGTCACTTGTTGAATAGGGCTTTGGTCATAGCGATAATTGATTGGGATAAATTAAAGCAAGCAGCTTAGACATGTAAGGAGGTTAGGCCAAAAAGGACTACTAGAGTAAATTATAGGAAGTTATAGCGCGGAACAGAGTTCATCACGTGCCGTACCGACGGTATAGGTAATTAGAGCCCGACGCAATTGTATATTATACACAGAATGACAAGCCACGAAAGGTTGCAAAACGACGTATTGAGTGATGTGGAGGAAGCAATTATTTCGGGGACTGAAAATGAGTTGGAATCAGAAACGCTGACCGTGGTTTTAGAACATAGCCTAGAAAGCCAAGCGGATTGGGAAAAAAATGAATAAAAAACAACGTATTCTTATGATGAAATTGTTGAAAAAGATGAAACCAGGAATAATCTGAGAGAAAATTTGGCCATCGACACATGCGAGAGGAGAATGAAATATAGAACATTTCAAAGGACAGGGGCAGGAAATGACAAATGAGTCAGCGTCGAGGCTTGTGGATTATATGGCGGGAAATGGGACACGGGGGGGGGGGGGGATGTTAGATTGGCATCAGAGCGGAAACACGTCTACCAGTCAAGGTGGTCTAGGAACGCAAACATAAAGATGGTTAAGATCTCCGGGCGCAGATGCATATAGCTTAGGGAATGACTTCAAGCCTACAGACGCCATTAACCATAACTCATAATTTTTCCAACTGAATGACCACCACAGGACTAGCCGTTTGAACACTTAGGCGGGAACGAGCACATCACCTCACGAAACCTACGGAACCCGACACAGTCAAATGCCAATTTTAAGAACCTTGTAATGAGTCATCAGCAAACCAGCGACGCGCCACTTTACATGGTAAACTAGTGTACTGGCTGAATTAAAAATGCTAACCCAAAAAAACATTGAGTCAGTTATACAATACTGCAGTCGCACTCAACGACTGCATATCCGCATCATAATGAACCATGCCTCGAGTCCACACTGTGGGAAATACAGAAAGCTCCATTAAAAAGTAGCGCACATAAAGAGGCGGCGAAAAAGTTTGTATACGGTCTAAAACCACCATATAGTTGGAATGTGGCAGGGCTTGAACCGTCAACATTAGAGGAAGCGATCGAGGCATCGATAAGCGTGGACAACGACATAAGCCTATGCCAGACGGGCAAGGGGAAATCTAACACATACGCTTCGCAGAAACACTGCTTCGGGAAGAGGGATAACCCGAAGATAAGTGTGGAATATAGCCTGCACTCTACAAGTGGCTGCGAAAAATTATGGAAGGACGCAAAAAATGGTAGGGATCCGGATAAGCCGGAAGAACCGCACGAACGATTTACAGAGAGAGAGAGAGAATAAAACTGATAAAGGAAGGCCGGCGTACAATGATCTAGCGTTTAACGGGCAGAACAGTAATTCCAGCTCGAGAAATTACAATAATTATGCACAGAAGAAAAATTACCCATCTAATAATAGAAATTATAATAACAATAACTATTAAAATAATAATTATTATTAATATAGAAATAATTATAATAATAACAATAATAACAGTAATTTAAATAACGACAATCGACGTCCGCTGAATAATAATTATGGGGGTGATAACAAGCTGATGGAGCAAAACAGGAATCTGAATAGGCACGAGAAAGAGAACAATTACGCATGCCGAAGTAATAATCGCGATGGCTACCGTCAGAAGCAAGATTATCAGGGTAAAGGAATGAATGATAACGCATCAAACGCCGCGCCGTAGCAAACGAACCTCACACGGAGAATATAAACTTCCAACAGGATGCTCGACGTGCTCCCCAAACGTCTAGCATGCATCAATAAAAGAGAAAGCGACAAGCGCACTCAAACGAGAAAAAGGAGCTAGCACGGAAAAACTGACGCCAGACTATGCGAAGTCGTTCAAAATACGAGCTGCGAGCAAATCAACAGATGAGTCACGTCAAGCGGGCATCAGGACAAATGAGACGTTAGCTGCCAACGCGCATGTTAAGAATGGGAAGAACACCAATGAATCGCCCGATGAGAGCCTCCAAAATAAATAACAAATTAAGGGCAAATATAGGCCCCCCTCGCAAAGTAAAAATAAATATATGTCAAGCGGGGAGGACTCCTTCCGCGGTATTTATGAGAAGCCCGCCGCTAAGAAACGGAGCAGCAAAATTTAATGCTGATACTGGCGCTGAAATTTCTGTAATTATGGAAGATTACATCCTTCCCAGCAGGGTTGTAGAAAAGAAAGATAGGGTTAAATAATTGGGGTCATGCATGGAGAGCGTAGCAGTTTGGGGACGGCAGAGTTACCGCTAAATGGTCTTATGTGTACGTTGCATATAGTCCCACGCGACTTCCCGATATATATAAAAGGTATAATAAGATGGGATATTTGTAAATTCTATGAAGGCCGTATAAGTGCCGCAGAAGATATTTTAGAGATAGGAGGCATTAACGTACACTTAACAGAGCCTAAAAAATTTGACATAGTAGCCGGGACAAGGCAAGTGATTATTGCTCGCGTAAGGAAAAGTTCTGAGAATATAAAAATTGGCTGGATACCCTTGCACAAAATGAAATAAGGGAAGGAAATTTCATAGCTGAGAATAATGGGGGAAGAGTCTGTGCAGAGTGCATAAATACGCTTGACAAAAATGTTAATTTCTAGGTACCCGAAATTGAGTTGCTGGAATGCGAGGTGATGAAAAAGACCAAACCATTTAGCGTCGATGAGGACGACGCTTAGAACATTAATAAGCCAACGGTAAGACTTTTTAGGGCAATTAGCCGTCACGATAGGGGAATAATAATGGAATAGGAATCAAAAATTGTTCATACAATAGAAAGTAAAATGATTGACAAAAATAAAATTGAATCAGAAAAAAGTCCTCAGCAATGCGAGAAAAAGAAGAGTCAAGAACATAATGGAACTTATCGATATCTCGTGGAAAAAGAGGGAAAATTACACGTCCAAAAATTGATTGAATATAACCCGTTTGTTATTGAGCTCAAAGGGAAACCACTGAAGGCAACAAATGTACTAAAACACAGAATAAAAACGACAGCGGACAAGCCAGTGACAGCGAAACGATATAAATATAGATACCCACCAGTTATGAGAGAGCAGTTGAAAATTGAGATGAAGAAACTGTTCGAGTAGGGCATAGTTGAGCCGTCAAGATCATCGTATAATTCAAACATAGTCACTGACTTTAGGGGGCTTAATGAGGTCACCGTTGGGAATTGTCATCCCCTGCCGTTCCAGAGCAACGTACTCGAGCCCTTGGCGACGCGGACGGCTTGCTATATTACGGAAGTGGATTTAAAGTAGGGATTTTTTTTCAAATCAAAATTAATGAGAATAACGCACAATAAACCAGATTTTGCCGGACACGTCAAGTACTACTAGTGCAAGAGAATGCCAATGTGGTGCATGGGCTCTCAAAACATGTTTTTAAGAGCAATGGTGCTTGCTTTGAGGGGTCTACAAGTACACGAGATCAAGATATATTTAAATGACATAATGGTGTTTGCTTCTAACCTTAAAGAACACGGGAGGCGCTTCATTAGGCTTATAAAGAGGTTATCGGAAGCCAATCTAACAATAGAGCACAAAAATGCCAATTTCTAAAGCGCAAGGCAAAAGTGTTTGGCACATTATCGAGAACGGTCAAATAAAAACGGACCCAAAAACGATCGAAGCTATTTGAAAGTACCCGAAACCTACAAACAAACAAAAAACTTAAACGATTGAGATATTGCATGGAAAATTTTATTTGGTCCGTCTTGTAAAATTTTGAAAAATAATCGACATGTATTTCTTCTTAAAAACAATAATTGCAAAAGATATAGTACCTTAAAATTATGGTATTTTAAAAGTTATAGAAAAGTACCTTTTCTATGTGACGTTGTAACGCATACATCACGCACGTATATTCTACAACTAAGTACGGAAAAAATGAGACGTGAAACATCAAAAACGATACAAAATTTTTGAAGATCCCGCTTTTTAAAAAATATATCAAATATACACATAACCTTAAATAATGCAGAAACAGTTACATAACATTTAATCAAAATTCAACACTATCAACATGATACCAAATTCAAGTATTCGTGTAAGTGTCGAAAAAAGATATTTATTTTTACTTGAGTTATGATAAAAAATCAAAATGACTGTTTTTAATATATGTCATTCTAACGTCATATCCACAAGGAGTATATCTATAGCTATGAAAAATTGATAATCTTTAAAGGGTTACATCTTTTAAAGTTTTTAATTAAAAAAAAAAAAAGAAAAATTATATTTCGATTATTTTTCAAAACTCTACAAGACGGACTGAATGGAATTTTTCATGCAAAATTCTAATTCCTTGGATTTGTCGCGTATTATGGGCAATTCGTCCAGAATTACGCGAAAATTGCTCTCCAAACTTTTAAAGAAAAGCATAGAGTTTAAATGGAAAGAGCCGCAAGAGCAAGCCTTTAAATCACTCATTGACGCATTATGTAGCGAGGTACTTGCAACGCCCGACTTGGAAAAACCATTTTTTCCATCCCTTGGGCGGAAGTTTGTAGTTCCACGGTTAGGTTAGGCTAGAAGAAGAAGTACTTTTACCCACACCATAGTGGAACAGCGGAACTACAAACTTTTACCCAAAGGATGGAAAAAATGGCCCTTACGGCTTTGCCTCTAGGCGTCATATCACGTTCGTGCGAAATTTCCGTTTCCCCTCCTTGTAAGAAAATCTACTATTATTGTCACCACTGACGCCTTGGATTAGGCAATAGGGGCGATACTCAGTCAGGGTAAGATTGGAAAGGACAAACTTTGCGAATACGCATCACATTGCCTCAAGGGTAGCAAGCTCAGGTACCCCACTTACGACAAAGATTTTTTGGTGATAGTGTTTGCCAAAGAGCGGTTTGGGCCGTATTTATACGGCCGAAAATTTACAGTGATCACGGGTCACGAGCCCCATAAACACTTTCACTCGCCAAAAAAACCAGACATACGTTTTAATAGACTTAAGGCGGAACTGTAGGGATGCGAGTTCGATGTTGTATATCGCTCGGGAATTTCTAATCGAGCGCCGGACGCACTCTCCCGAACCCTGAAAGTCAGAGAGAAAGACGCGGATCCAGAGCGGCCGCGGCAAGAGCTATACATTAGTAAATCCATTGAGGTCCACTAGGCGCACGCGGCGCATTTTTCCAGTGGAATACGCTCTGTTCAACTCGCTTACAGAGAAATATTATTCACTAAAAAAATTATCCAAACACATAAATCGATAGATATTGATCTGCCCTTTCCAATGGTGCAATCGGTTTTTGGATTATACCTTTTCTTCATAGAGAAAGTTACGATTGAAGTTCTAAGCCTTATTGCATAAATAAGCATTTAAAAAAATTTTTTTTTCTTACACAATTCGAAACAGCAAGTCTTAAACTACAATCCCTCAAATTTTAAAGTTGGGAGGGCAGAAGATGAACAAGTGGTAAACAAACGAAGGTGGCAGTGCGCGGTCGAGGGTATATATATAGCACGTAATTCTTAAATTTCTTGGTTACGAGCGCGGACCTCTACGGCGTTCCTATCGTTTTTCTATACGTATCGATACCAATTTGACCACGTACTGCCGTCTTTGTCTGTTTACCACTTGTGTATATTTTGCCCTCCTAACTTAAAAATTGGAGCGATTGTAGTTTAAGACTTGCTCTTTCGAATGGCACAAGAAAAAAGATTTTAAAAATGCTTCTTTACGCAATAACACTTACAACATCAATTGTAATTTTCTCTGTGTGAAAAAAGGTTTAATCTAAAAATTTATTGCACCATTGGAAAGAGCAGATCAAAATAAATCTATTTATGTATTTAGATATTGTTTAAAGTGAGGTATCTTCCTCTGTGAGCGAGTTGAACTGATCGTGTACCACAGGAAAAATGCGCCACACGAGCCTAGTGGTCGGACCTCAATGAATTTGCTCACATACTGGCTGACGAACAAGAGAGCGAGGGGCTGGCCAATAGCGACAGACTACCAGCGCGCGTATTTATCGAGGAAACAAGATAGAATTTTTCAGTCTCAGGTAGCTAAAATAAAAAAGTATCTAAAAAAAATGACAACACGAAGATCTGAATAAAAACAACGGAATCATGAGTACAGACGAGCGAGAGGGAGTGGACGGCAGCGACGGGCTACCAGCGAAAATTTTTAAATTCCGAAAAAGGAGAGAAGTAAGAATACAAGGCGACCCAAAGAAATCAAAAATCCAATACTTGGCTCCTTTTTGTCGTATGATTGTATTAAGGGTGTGTAGTGTGCGTTCTCGCCTATGCCCCACAGTGCTTATTTTTCAATTTTTCGATTTCAAAATCAAATATCTCGAAAACGAAAAGAGATGATTTTTTTTGAAAAATACTGATACTGGTTTTGAAACGAGAAATTCAGAAAAAAAATCAAAATTTTTAAAAAGCTTTTTCTAACCTCAAAAAATGGTCAACAAATTAAGAGAAAAATTGAAACATTGGCATATAAAAGCACTAACAGCTACTTTTAGACGATAAACAAGGTTGACTTTTATGTTTTCGGGTTCAAGTGTTTAGTACAAATTTCACATCATTATGATACGCGACATAACCTCAAAAAAAGTATAAAAAGGCTATTTTCGAGTTTTTTACATCAAAATCAAATATCTCAGAAACAGAAGCAGATAGGCTGATGACTTTTTTTGAAAAATACTGCTTATGAAATGGTGATGACAAGAAAAATGATTCCAAATGATTTTCTGACCTCAAAAAATGGTCGATACCTGGTCAATTGTTGTAAGAATTTAAATATGGGTATATAAAAGCACTAATAGCAACTTTTAAAAAAGAAAAAAAGTAAAGATTTGTGTTTTTGGACTCAAGTGACTGTTTGGCACCAATTTTTTATAATAACGTTACGTGACATAACCTCAATGCAAGTATAAAAGGGCTTTTTTTGATTTTTTGAGGTCAAAACAAATTATCTCAAAAACAAAAGCAGATAGGCGGATGAGTTTTTCAAGAAAATAATGCTTTCGAACCGAGAAATTCAGGAAAAAGATTCAAAATTATTGAAAATGATTTTCTTACCTCCAAAAATTGTCAAGAAATTGGTAAATGAAAAAAAAACTTGAACAACAGCATAGAAAATTACTCACAGCTACTTTTGGACAATAAACAAAATTGATTTTTATGTTTTTGGGTTCGAGTAAGTGTTTGGTACCAATTTCACATCATTATGTTACGTGACATAAGCCTACAACAAGTATAAAATGGCTATTTTAGATTTTTTGACGTCTAAATCAAATATCTTAAAAACAGAAGCAGATAGGCAGATAAGTTTTTTTCGAAAATACTGCTTATGAAATGGTGATGACAAGAAAAATTATGAAATTATTTCAAATGATTTTCTAACCTCAATAAATGGTCTAAAACTGGTAAATTGTTGTCCAAATTTATTTATTGGTGTATAAAAGTACTAATAGCTACATTTAGACAAAAAACAAAGTCAAGTTTTGTGTTTTTGGGCTTAAGCGACGGTTGGCACCAATTTCTTATAATTGAGTTATGTGACATGATCTCAATACAAGTATAAAAAGGCTTTCTTCGATTTTTTGACGTCAAGACAAAATAATTTAAAAACGAAAGCAGATAGGTAGATGATTTTTTTTGAAAAAATACTGTTTTTAAACCAAGTAATTAAAGAATAATACTCAAAATTATTAAAAATAATTTTCTAACCTCAAAAAATGGTCAAAAAATTAGTGAATTAAGAAAAAAATTCACACATTGGCATTTAAAAGTACTAACAATATTTTAGAATAAAAGCAATAACGGTATTTCTCAAATAAAATTATCAGTACATCTGGTTTTGTTATGAGAATATTTGATATTGAAATAAGTCAAATTAAAAAATAGCCTATTTGTACTACTTTGAAAGTACGTCAAGTAACTCTCATTAGTATAATAAATACGAAATAGTCAGTTCGACCCATAAGCAATCCAGTAAATATCTGTTTTCGATATAATATGGCAGTTACTCTTGCATATAAAAATATTTAAATCAATTTAAACAATTGTCGCAACAATTTTTTAGGTTAGATTATCATGTACATCAGTTTCTAATGTATTTTTTATAACCTATGATTAATGAGCAGTATTCTTCAAAAAAATTATTTGAGTGAATGATTCTGTCATTAAGATATATGATTTTTAGATTAATAAGAGCCTTTTTACACGTGTCTGAATGTTATGTCACGTAGCTCCAAGTTTTTATGCATGTGTCAAATATTCGCTAAATCCTACAAGCAAAAGTATCTTTTTTACTGTTTATAATGAAGAGATTGCCTTTTTGTATACGAGTAATAATATTTTTTTAGCAATTTTTCAATTGTCAACTATTGGATAAGTTTAGAGCATCATCCGTATCAATGACTTTTTTTTCTATGATTAAAGTTTTATGATCAGTTTTTTCCAGAAAGAATCATCGGCGTTTCTGCTTTCGTTTTCCAGATATTCGGTTTCGACGACAAAAAAAACGAAAAAAGCCATTTTATACTTGAATTGAGATTATGTCACGTAACACCATGAAGAGAAATTAGTCCAAACAGACACTCGAGTCCAAAAACATGAAACTGAACTTCGTTTCTTGTCTAAAAGTAGCTAATAGTGCTTTTATATACCAATATTTTAATTTTTGTAACAATTTACTAGCTTTTGACAAATTTTTTGAGGTGACAAAATTATTTGGAATAATTTTCATAATTGATCTTGTCATCACCGTTTTATCAGCAGTATTTTCCAAAAAAGTCTATCCGCCTATCTGCTTTTGTTTTTGAGATATTTAAATTCGACGCTAAAAAATTGAAAACAGACTTTTATATTTGTTTTGTGGTTATGTCACATAAAATAATGATGTAAAATTGGTACTAAACACTTACTTAATGCCAAAAACATAAAAATCAATTTTGGTTATTGTCTAAAAGTAGCTGTTAATGCTCGTATATGCCAATGTCCAAATTTTTTCCTAATTCACCAGTTTCCCGTTTATTTATTTTGGTTAGAAAATCATATTTACCAATTTAAAATATTTTTCTCGAATTCCTCGGTTCCAGGGCAGTATTTTCCCAAAAAAATCATCTGTTGGTCTGCTTTCGTTTTTGAGATATTTGGTTTTGACGTGAAAAAATCGAAAAAAGCCTTATTATACTTGTATTGAGGTTATGTCACGTAACATAAATATGTGATCTCGGTGCCAAACAGTTACTTTAGTCCAAAAACACAAAAACTTTCTTCGCTTTTTGTCTAAAAGTAGCTATTAGTGCTTTTATTTACAAAAATTAAAATTTTTACAACAATTCACCAGTTTTAGACAATTTTTTGAGGTTCATAAATCATTTGGAATAATTTTCATAATCTTTCTTGTATCACCGTTGTGGTGCAGCCATTCACTCGCCGACATTGGAGAAATATAGAGTATCTAGGACACGTTTACCGACAGAAATGTCACTATGGGTACCAAAAGAAGGAGAAGACCCACCTCCACTACTAAAACTGAATATATCGAAGGGAACCTATTTAAATACCTGGAGAACACAGCTTTTACGACGGTAACGGAGACGGTACCCAATACAGAGGCGATAGATGCCTTTCAAATAAGAGCAAGGAAAGTAATAGGTATACATATATGCGTGAAAGGATATTTTGTAGAAACATCGTTCAAATCTAACAGTAAAAAGTGTATCAAGTCACTCAATAAAATAATAGTTGCAAATAGGTTTAAAATGATTAGAAACGTTAGAGATCTAGCAATTCTTAATCAAACACAATGGGGGTACTTTATCGATACCTTTATGGAGATATTTAAAGGTATTCTATTTGGTAGAAGTGCACTTTAAAAACACGCTAGTGATCCCAACAACATACCAAAGGCTTAAAATTATCAGGGAATATCACGAAGTGGCAGTAGCAGGACCCAGGAGAATAAATAAAACTTATATTAAAATCGCAAAACACTACTATTAGAGAAACACGCGCCTAGAGGTAAGACAAGTTGTCTTGGGATGCCAACAAATTTCTATAGATTTTTATGCCAATTAACGAAAACTCAGCAAGTCAGTACACACATATTCTATCTATGCACAACTGGCTCACAAAATTCATCGTCCTCGCATATTTCGGGAACCCGGAGCACCTACTGTCGTATCGGTGCACACACTCCATGAATAAAAGCATTGAGGAGTAAATTGATAAAATAGGCAGCACAGCATACCGGCCCCAAACAAACGGTACTATGGAAAGAATGCATCACACACTAACGGAATATATTAAAGCTTACGTGGAGACAAATGGTTATTGGGATAAACATCTGCCTGTGTGTATGCACTCATACAACACTATGGAGCATGCGAGTACGGGATACTCGCCGCACGAGCTCGCATTCGGCCAAAGAGCAAATATCCCATAAAGCCTCAAACCCCAATCTAGTACCCAAACGTCGGACGAATACATTAAAGAGCTGGTGACGACGTTGACAGAAATAAGAACCATCGCCGCAATGAATGGGGCACAAGCAAAATATCGATCTAAGTACTACTGCGATCGAAAACTAAATACAAAATACTTTTTAGAAGGAGAAATGGTATATAGATTAACGGAACCATCAAAAGGTAGATATGACTATCAATACGATGGTTCTTATGAAACAACGGGCATTGACTACGGAAAGAAAAATGTAAAACTACATATAGGGGGCGAAATAAGGATTTCCACTCAGATAACATAAAGAAAGCTTGTGTACTGAAAGCCCCACCTAAAAACACTGACGGGAGAATGGATAACTAATTAAGTAGTATTAAATAAAGTAATAAATAATATAGGATAACTAACCCAGCAACAGGGGAAAACTAAGTCCCACGCAAATTTCTCGCGGCCCCCGGACACGCCGCGAAAGTAAGCCGATGCTAGGATAGATTGCCGTATGCGCAGCAAAATACAGAAAGAAACTACACAAATATACCACACGGATACGTTATTTCGTCATTTTTTTTCCCCGGCCCCCGGACGACCGCGAAAGGAACTATTTTATGAAAAATATCCTCGACAAAAGGAACTATGGAAAGCGAACGAGTAGCACGTGCGGCACTCTCTAAGATATAAATACAATATTTTTTTTTAGTCAGAAGAATGCAACAAACGAGGACAATTGTTATATAAATACGAAATTTTTTTCATCTGAATGGATGCAACAAATAGGACAATGGTTATATGAATACAAATTTTTTTTAGTTGAATGGTTGCAATAAGTGAGGACAATTTTAATGTAGATACATTTTTTTTAGTTGAATAGATACAATAAGCGAGGACAAGTGTTATAAACGACGAGTGCGAGAGGATGATAGTGTAATAACCATTTTAAGGTAGAGAAGAGTATGGAGGTAGGTTTAAGAAAAGCAGGGAGCGTTAGTTTTAATGGTTGTTGGCGTGGGGGGGGGGTGTGGGGGGGGGGGGGGGGGGGGGGGGGGCGGGGTCGGCTCTGGTAACAGGCACAGTGTTTCTGTTTCTTTCCCTTCTCTCTTGGTCTGGGAGGCGTAATCGCCCTACCTTTCCCAGGCGTCCTACAGGCCCTTTCTCCCAGCCAGAAAGTCTGGAGCCGCTCGAGATGCGACTGTTATGTCAGAGGCAGCTCGACGGTGATGGGCCGGTCCGCGACTTCGTAGAACCCGTTGGTGGGGCCCTGCACTTGAAATGGAGAAAAACGTTGAGACACAAGAAATAAAAATAATAGTAACCAAACAAACAGAAATAAGTTACCTGGAGAAAAGGGCAGGAGTCCATGGGGTAGTCTCCCAGATCGAAGGTGACGTCAGCCGTCACCGCCAGGATGGTGTTGTGGCAGACGCACCCGACTGAATGAATAAGGTTTCGACCTGGAAAGGAGAAAAGAAGCATGGACAAAATAAAAGGAAATAGAGAAGGGACAAGAAACAAAAAGCAATAGAAAAAAGTAAATTATGACTTACGTGGTGGCACCCAGTCACTCTGCAAACAAGGCCCACCCGCAGGGTTGCCTCCAGGAGCACGGCACGGCAGCTCCCGTCGGGCGCGGAGAACCTCGTCTCCCGCACGCTATGAAAGCTGAACCTTAAAGATGCAGATAGTCCGGCCAGAAACTTGCTTATATGAGCAGTCGACCAGTCGACATTATCGAAGCGCACACACACCGAAAGGCGCGATTAGGATCAAAAATGGTACTGACGAAACGACGGCACCAAGATAGGAGGAAGCCCAAAAATACCCTCACAACATCCGTTGCCCTGTATTTTGTTGTGCTGAAAAGAAAAAGGGGGGGGGGGGGGGGAAGACAGAAAGCCGCTATAAGGGATAAAATAGGAAAATGCTCAAAATTCAAAACTAGCCACTGACCTTTAAAATTCGCCACAGTAAAACTTTTCTATCTGCATGCTCGTCTCTGCCAGACCGGGCGCACTCCAAAAAACCGGAGCCGCGCCGCTCCAAATCCCCAATGGGCACTGTAGGCGCACACGCATGCAGGTAGGACAAGCCACTATAGCGGACGAGCAGTACACGCACATACTTAAAGTAGATTCCTAAAGCGCAAGGAGAGGAGAATTGTCGACTAATAGAGTGTACGATAAAATAGTAGTAGTAAAAATCCTGTATGAAAGAATTTTTAATCATACTGCGCCGAAAGTCGGAACAGAAAATTCAAATTCCCGGCGCAGGATTAGTAAAAAATAGTAAACAACTCGCGAGAGGAAATAAAGAAAGCCTCAGAACTCATGCTTATTAACCTCGGCTTTGCCTCGGGCGTCAAATGCCTGTGTTCTAAGATATTATTTACTTTTCCTTCGTAGGTAAGTAATATACTATGTTTTATGAGAATAGGTTTTGAAGAAAGAACGGATAGTTAAATAAGAAAAATCACCTAAGCGCACGTACTGTAAAAAGAGAGCTTGGTAGGCATAGTGCTTTGCACTGGTCCCCATGCGGAGAGGTTAGTTTTAGTTGGTAGGCATCCGGGTGAATCCGACACTCCCTCTGGTTTTCCAGACCGAAGAAGTCTTTTGAAGATTCGCCTTCTCGCCCCTTCTTAAAAAAAAAAAAAAAAAAGTAAGGAGAGAGCCACCCGCGCTACATAATGCACAAATAATTTGGATTTACTTTTTCACTCTATCCTCTTAACGCGCGTTTGTTTATTGTATAATCTTACGTCAGGGATATAATTCAACATATACACACCAACACTAACGGGGATAGCGCGTTACAGCGCAAAGGAAATTATGCTGGATACGCCATATAGGTAAGACGGATAAGCAAGCATCTAAAATCTACAATCGAGAAGGAATAGCCTCGCAATTTTCGGGGCACAGGTACGGGAGAAACAAAATTGCATTACAGAGGTGCATACTCCGGCAAATAGGAGTTCAGGATAGTTGGCAGGCGGGATTTCGTTAGCAAATGGTTTCCTTGTAAATAATTCGTACAGGAATGATGCGACGACATCCAAAAAGTATAGCGGGAAAAAGGTACGGGGGCAGGGGTCGCAGAAATCATAAGGAAAAGTACTAATTCTATGTTTTAGAACTGGAGCCACACTGGCAAGAGAACAACAGGGAAAACTAGAACGTATCGAGGAAAACCCGTGGATACTAGCAGAAAATATAGGTCTGGTCCAATCGGTCGCGTCGGCATGGAGATTAATGTGGTACGTGGATTTAGATCGATTGGTCAAAGAGACAAACGCGTTTTTAAAAGCAAGCCAGCAAGTAAGGTGGAAATTTAGGGTGACAAGGCGAAAGCAAGACGAGTGTGACGAAAGGGTACACCAAATTACTTGCAGAGTCCCAGGGGTACTACAAAGAGCAAGAACGGCATACAGAACCGTGGAGGGCCAGAAAGTTGAAAGCCAGGTCCGAACAGTAAGCAAAAACTTCAAGGGAAAATAACAGAGGCAGACAAGGAAAAGATTCGAGAGTTGTTGAAATCGAAATTGACGAGCTCGACCGACAAAACAAAATATATAAAAGAGCAAATGACAGTCGCAGCATTCAGCGATCACCAGCATGCTCTCCGGGAGATACAGAGGTTCAAGGACAAAGCGGGGAAAATAATAAAAGGGTTAAAAATATTCGTAGATTTCATGAGCGTACACGATAGAATATTGACAATGATAAAGGAATTCGAACAATTGACTGAAAAATCGTTACTAAATTTGAGACAGTAACGAATATAATATATTTAGCAAGCCGGGGGGCATATCGCACCTACCGGAAGCAGCGCTACAGGCGATATCAGAGGCAGAAATATGAGTGGAACAGATCAGACCAGACCTTAGGTTCCCAGGGAAGGAGGAAACGAGAGAAGAAGAGATTAAGAAAATAGCAAAAATATCAATTATGACACATAACAAGAAAAATATATATTGCATCGAGATACCGCTGGTAACGAGGGTAAATTTAGACCTCCTTAGAGAATCACCGTTACCCGTGGAGCAGGAGAAGTTTAAGGTAGTTTTCCAAAAATCCACCTACAACAGATTGTTTCCGAACTTTGGGAATCACTTCATAATATTGCTGTACATTGATGATTATAATTTTGAAAAGATTACCCGTAACTTTTTCAAGATACGAAGCATCAAAGTTGGAATCTTTAACGTGGTTAGTATAGTCGTGCCCCGTGGAAAACAAACGTTAAAATCGATTTTTTTTAAAATCGCTCAACGGATTTTGTCAAAAACTTATATGTTACTTCAGATACCTTTCGTAATATCGCATTCAAATATCAGATCAGTTACCCGTACCGTTTTTAAAATATCCTGATTTTCATGTAATTTTCAATGCTATCAAAATATCTGTATTAAGCTATAATTTTCGCTATCTTTTTGACTTTTATCAGAATTTCATAGTATTTTTCGAGATTTCTGTGATTCATGAGTTTCTTAAGATTTTTTGATATTAATCCTTGCTATCAATCAATTATTTATGAGACAAATCATTTAATAAACATCAATTTGAACAAATATATATATAATATATCTCCACCAACTACCTTAATACTACGAACGTGGTGGCATATCTGCAACCAACTTACGAATATATAGTAGGTAGCATAGAAGAAATAGGATTTGGACTTATACCGCAGGAAGCAGAGGGACAGTGCAAGAAGCTGGGAAAAGTAAGCGTATGCACACAAATAGAGCTGACACAAGAGGTTAAAGAGGATTAACCTTGTGAGATACAAATTACGTTAGGAGAAACTGTGAAGAAACCAGAAGAATGCCCAATAATATTGGCCAAATAAAAGGCACAAATTGGGCACGTCTCCACGCATAAAACCAACAAGCATTTAGCACCATGGAGGAGAAAAAAGTGCATGTGCAGTGCAACCATACTGAACAAAAAACACTAGAAATAACAGACGCAGGAGTAATGGACCTGGCAGGAAACTGCACAGCCCAAATATCAGAGACAAGACTGGACCCGGAACAAGAAGAGGCTTGAGCCTAAACTTGAAGAGAATAATACAGGGCATAAAAAGGGTGGATGGAGATAGGCTACAGGAACTAATAGAATCAGTGATAGCGAGGGATTGATTACAAGAGCTCGGTAGTCAGGAAGACGGGCCCGAGGATAGATTAAAGACAGGCACACAACTAGGGGATATAATTCAACGCGTACGTGAAGTAGTACAAACCAAGGGGGAATTTTCCGACTGGACGGAGTACGCGTGGATAGCGGAAGAAATAGCGCAGGGAACGGCATCGGAATCGTTGGGAGTCTTTAATTAGGGGCCCCGTTCATACTAAATATCCATAATAATCCAAGTGCAGAGAAGTCGACCAACAGCAACAAACAACGAGACGCTCGACCGCATCAGGGGCGCAATTAACGGGACGAAGAAGAGAGAGAATTTTCTTCTGACCACAAATTATAAGAATATCTTTCTTTTCTACATGCAAAAAAAAAAATTTTTCGAAGCTATGCTTCTTATGACACGCCTTGGCTTCGGCACTGCGGGCTCACGGGGAAAAACCGTAACGCTAGCCAAAATTTAATACCCAGCCTCCCGAATCGAAAAAACCCCTGTTGGAGGGGTCGGGAATTAAATTATGTCCAGTGTGATTGTTGGAAATAATGAAACGTAGTGTTGAAAGTATAATAATACATATTTGGAAAGGAAACTTATTAACTATCATACATCGTGACCTTAACGACTAAAGAGCAACTGCTTACGACAAAAGCTAGAGGTGGACAGGCTGAAGCGTATCTCACAGCATACGTGTACTGCTTGACGCCACGCGTACACTTATGTATAGTTCTTTACTCAGACAAGACTGTACCAATTTACTACATATTACAACACGCCTTCTTGAATTCACAGCCTTGCCTGTTTACACTCTATTTCAATTTTAGTTGTACAAGTTTTAACATTTTCCTGTTTTTCATAAATTTCTCTTTACTCAAACTTTCAGCTAAATTTTTGTTTGATTCAATCTTAATTATATCAATATTTTCAATTTTATAATTTCCATTAATACGGTGATATTGCACTTCGATGTGCTTCGAATTTTTTGTAAAGATCCAAATATAGCTATTGCAACTGCACCTGAATTATCTTCATAAATATTTATAGGCTCATCAAATTTAATATTTAACATTTTACTTAACAAATTCTTAATGAACAATACTTAAGTTACTGCTTCAGATAATGCTGTATATTCTGTAAAAGTTTAACATTTTGTTACATAATTTTTTTTGTGGGTTTTCCAAAAAATTACATTGAACAATCTAATTATACAACCTGTTGTCGATTTTCTGTCAATATTATCTCCAGCATAATCTGAATCTACCATACAGTCTGAAATGTCACTCTTTTTACTATGATTAAATACCAATTTCATTTCTTTTGTTCTCACCAAATACTTGAGAATTCGCATGGCATACTTTAAGTGAGCTTCATTATATTAATTTTGGAATCTGCTTAAGTAATTTACACTATAAGTAATATCTGGTCTCGTACCTGTATTTATTTACCAAAGTTCTCCAATCAAGTTTCTACATCTTATCTGTTCTTCACGATTTTCTGCTTTTTCTAACTTTAAGTTTGTTTCTATAGAAGATTTATAAACTTTAACGTTTTCTAACCTGTATTTTTTTGCTGATGAATCTATATAATTTTCTTGGCTTAATTTCATGATTCTGTTTTCTTTTTCATAATCGATTTCAATTCCAATGTACTGTTTGATTCCTCCCAAATCTTTCATGACAAACTTCTGTAACAATTTTAATTTGATCTCTTTTATTTTATTAAAATCTCTACAGTAAATTAATAAATGATCTACAAAAATTAAACTATAGAATGGATTTAATTATTTCTTAGTAAAAAGACAAAAATCGTAATTACTTCGTGTGAAATTTTCTTTGCTTATAAAATCATTAAAAGTATCACACCACATTCTAGGACTTTCTTTTAAACCGTACAATGCTCTGTTTAATTTACAAACATTACTTTTATCAAACTCGTAACCTTTTGGTTGATTATCATAAACCTCTCATTTGATTTTTCCATTAAGAAATGCAGTTTCAACGTCCAATTGCTGGATAAACAGTATTTTGACAACAATAAGATAATAGTACTTTTAATGTTTGCATTTTTCTTACTGGTGAATACACATTTTCTTATAATCTTTTTGTTAAGAACCTCTTACAACTAACCTAGCCTTATACGTATTATCATCTTTTTTCTTGTATATCTATTTATTATCTAAAATTTCGTTATTTTTTGGTTTTTCAATAATATCCCAGGTATTATTGTCATTTAAGGTTTTAATTTCATTATCAATAGCTTCTTGCTATTTTTTACTCTTATTATAATTTCTCGCCTCCTCGAATGTACTTGGTAAATTTGCTTTTTTCCGATTCAATTTCATTTACTTCATTTTCATGTTCGCTATCGCTTGAATAATTATTTTCATTTTCATCATGATTTTCATTATCATTAACATTATCATTCTGATTTTCATTTTAACAAATTATTTTTATTTTATCTTTAATTAATTCTACATGTCCAGCTACTACAACTCGATTATTTAATAATACCCTGTAACCATTTTCCTCGGAACCGACTAAAATTCCTAATTGCGCTTTATCATCTCATTTATTTTTTCTTTGTTGTTATGGCTTTCTTACGAATACTCTACTGCCATAAATCATTACATGCTCTACATTTGGCTTTTACCAGAAAATATTTATACAGTGTTTTGTTTTTATAACTATTTACAATCGTTCTATTTTAAATATGCTACAGTTTTCATTACTTCTGGCCAGTAACACAGATTCATTCGAGCCTCTTTCATTGGACATCTACCTATATCCATAGCCGATCTGTTGTATCTTTCGGCGATACTATTTAGTTCAGAAACATAAGGTGAGCAAGGTAATAATTCAATTCTTTTGTGTTTATAAAATTGTACATTTCTCGATTTAAAGATTCAGTTTTATTATCACATCAAAGTTTTTCAATTTTTTTATCAAACCGATTTTCAACTAAATTAATATAATCAATAAAGCAATCTACAGTTTCTGATTTTTCTTTTGTACAATAAATTTTTTCATTTACTATACTTATGAATAAAAGTTAAAAAATACCTTTCTCCTTCACCACCAATTGTATTATGTGGCCCATTTAAATCTGTGTGAACAACTTCTAGAATTTCTGTTGCCTTTCTTCTATCATTTTAAAATAGCTTATTTAACATTTTAATTTGTATACAGTAAGCACATTTCATTTCAACGTTTTCTAATTTTTCGGGTATTCCATCAATCATTTTTTCTTTAACTAATTTACTTAAATATTGAAAATTTACGTGACCTAACGCTCTGAGCCATTTTTTTTCATTTGTTAATTTTTCTCAATTTGTATTTTTTTCATTTTTCTCTGTGCTAAGTAAATATGTTTTCTATTTTCTGTTTACAAAACTTTTTATCAACTATGAACCGTTCTTTTCTGTAGTCGTTGCCATTAATCCGTTCTTGGATTTGGAATATATTTTTGCAAAATTTTTCGTTAATACTACCTTGCTAGCTTTAGCTATTTGCGATACACTAAGTACGAGGTGTGTTCAAAAAGTAAGGTGACTTTGTATTTTTAAGAAAAAATATTTATTTATTTATCAATATTTATGTTGTTCCCTTCAAAGTAATCCCTCTCGGATACAATACACTTATGCCAACGGTTTTCCCAATCCTCAAAGCACTTCTGATAAGCACTTTTCGGTATAGCCTTGAG
>JAPYYV010002075.1:0-32317 GCA_030522625.1 Copidosoma aretas | reverse complement strand
CGGCGAACGGGGAAACCAGCCTACCTTACAGCAATAAACGCGCGGCAACCGTGCGCTGCACGTATACATTTTAGATCATAAAATCCGCTACTCCTCGCTTTACTCGTATATACATACACGCGTCCCGGCAATATCTCGGGGCCCGCTCTATAGCGCACCGGGTATAATATATACATGTATACATATACGCGCGATTCCATTAGGCAGCGCTAGGCGTAATGGGGCGCGATAAATCAGACCCGGGGCGCGCCGATCGATTGATTCGTCCTCCTCTCTCTCTCCTTTGCTCCGGACGATCGTATCGGCGTCCACTCGGCCTATCTTTGGAGCAGGGGTGGGGGAGGCCGACGACTCGTTTGCCGATTTTTACGGCCTCGCCGCCCTGATTCATTGGATCCGGTGCGCGGCGATCGAGTGGGCAGTCGGGAGTGTGTACGTGGGCGCGCGCGAAAAACTGGACCGCCCGTCCGTATGGGCTCGTCGCTATCGCGGCCGGACGATGGGCTCGGGGTTTATCGATCGGTGCCGATTTTTTGATCTCCAGTGATGCGGTCCGTCCTGCCTCGGGATCGGTAAATACCGATCGCTGACTTTTCCGTTAATTCAGGGTCCGTGCGTTATTAGGTGGGTTGGATTCGCCTAATGGGACGTGTTTGGTTTTTCAGTTGCTGAATTTGCTCATGGATACAAATCTGTAGCAGCTGCGCACGTGCGTGAAACTACAGTGTTTTACATTTTTGACACAGGAAGAGTATCTTATCGGGCCTGCTGAGAGTGTGCGCTCAATTCTAGCACCGTGTGCGAAGTAGTGTTTTTTCGCATGAATGCGCCCAGTAACCACCTTGCACACTGATGCACCCAAAGTGGAAATCTTCGCGATCTGAGTGTCAAAAAATATAACCTTCAAAAGTCGCAAGCGGTCATTTTTACATTCGCGTGATTCTCGACAATATTCGCATCCGTGCCAAAAATCACCTGTTACGCGTAATATACTAATTCGACCTGTTGCGACTCTTTTGGGACGGATCGTTAATGCAGGTGATGCAGTTTTGGTTTTACACGCAAGCGCGTAAAATCATTCACTCTGTTCTGTTCGATAAGGATGACTCGGTGCATCGGTTGCACGAACGAAATCGTTGTGTTTGCAATGCCGGTGGTGAGACTGTTCCCATCTCTAACCTGAAGATTCCTTGCAATGTTTTTTCAATGCGAGACAAAACAAAATATGCCCGTTACATCAGACAACCGCCGAAATCCCACTTCCCCTACTGGAGCCGGAAAAAACCCCCGATCTTCACGCGCAGAGACAGAACCGTCCCGACGTTCATGAGCCAGAATCCTCATCCCCCCGCGCGCGCGCGACTCCGATCGGATTTTCCGCTCTTCGATCCAACGACTCGCCGATCGATCCGCTCGCCGCGCGCGCGCGCCATAAAATCGCCGTCCAGTGAAACCGGCCTCGTTTCGCCCCTTCCTCGCGACTCACTTCTCCAAGCACCGCCAACGATCACGGCGCACGCGCGCACTTTTTTCCCCTCCTCCGGGGAAATAATCGGGGGACCGTCGAAATCCCTTCGCACACCCGCGGGCACACCAAATTTTTCGCATCACACTGCACACCACGGAGCACGGGCGAAAAAGTCTACCGGCGTGCACTTCCGACGGCTCCCGCTCGCGGCAGGTGGACTCGCGGAAACTGGCCGTTGCGGCGCGCGCGCGGACACACTCGCGCGATCGGCGACGACGCGCGGGACACGTTGCGCAGCCGAGGCCGGCCGGAGTCGGTACTGAAAGGCCGCTGTGCAAGAGGAGCACCGGGAGCACCGGGTCTGCATCCGGGGGGGAGAGGGAGGGAGCCCGCCGAGGAGTTATTGGTCTCTTTCTCCTCCACCCGGCTCGCGGTGGCGCGGGAGACGAACGGGGAGGCGGAGGGAAAGGAGCGGATGGGCCCCGCGAGCTGAAGGAGCGTAGAAAAAGAGGGAGGGGATGCGCGAGCGGTGGCAGCGGGGCCCCGAGGGCCCGATGTTGTGCAGCCGGCGACGCGCGGGCCCAGCGTCTCTGTGTGTATCGCATGGGTGTACGGGTGGTGATTACGTTACTGGGGGATGCGTGTGTGTGTATAATATCTCGTCCGCGAATAATACCGGAGTGCGCCTTGAGACTTGGTGTGTGTGGCGGCAGCTTCTTCGTTTTGATGCTCGGGTGATGTTATGATGGTCCGGTGATGCTGGACTGTACGGATAGACGCGTGCGGCTGCGTCATGCGGCTACTGATGCTGTATAAGTACACACGGGGTGAACTTCGTTTCTTTCTTTTTTTTTTCCTTCATTCGGGAGATAATGAGCCAGCTGATGGGGATTTAATGACGGCTGGACGAGGCATTTATTTGCCGTGAGATTTTTCTGGTGGTTCATTTTTTGGTTTTTTGTGGAGGAGAGGAGAGGGATCAGAGTAGTATCGGAACAGTGCGGAAGAACTGGACTGTATGGATTGATTCGGAGGACCAGTAGGTGCAGTCGACGATGGATAAGGTGTCGGCAAACGTAGATTTCATCGGATCCCCCAGATACCTGGTCCTCGCTTCATTTTTATACCCTTGCATGGACTACCTCGAAGATTGATAACAGCGATCGATTGATTTTCATCAACGACACGTTGTTATTACATGAAAGTGCACACCCTCCAACGAATGAGGAAATACAACCCCCCCCCCCCCTTTGCCCCCGTCAGATCGAAAGATTCCCCGCATTGATACTTTCAATCCGTACGGCTATCACGCGTTTCCGTTGTGCCTGTAATAATTCATCATCACCACTGTGTCGTCTCTCGGCGATTTGCCTAAAGTCAAACATTTCGCAAAGAAAGCTCATACCACCCCATTCACTGCTTACTACACGCTCCCCACTACCACACGCCCACCTGGTCTGGCCACTCGGCGTATTTCAATAACACACATTAAAGTGCAATCTCGTGTTGCCGCCCTCTTTCGCTAGCTGCCAGGCAATCACTCTCCCCGCTTCTTTTCCCCTGCTTTCAGCAGCGCCTCACTCCTCGTCTTATTCCTTTGTGATCATCTTCCTACTCCTATCGTTCAGTGCGTGGACTGTTGTGAAGCTCTCTCGGTGGAACCAAATCAAAATCGATTCCTCCTTTTTCAATCTTTAACTATTTCTCATCTTCCATCTTTCGGAAGCTTCTTGCCCTTTCTCGAACGACTGAACCTTTGGGGTGGAGCCCTACGCTAATAAGTTTTCCACGTCACGAAACCCATTCCTCCCCAGTTCAGACTTTAATCAGCATTATACCCACACGCGCACGTTTTACTCATCACTGCGCACCATATACCCCGTGTCGCCGAGATGTTATTACACTCTAGCTCTCACCTTCTTTCCCTCTCGCAAACAATAAAACCCCGAGAGCCGTTAAGTCGTGGCTTCATATTTCAGTCGCTCAACGATTCTCGATGAAAAAGTCAGACCCGACTCCCTTCCTCCCTCCCTCCCACGAGTGCAATTAGACTGTCTAGTTATCCACAAGTCTTAAAGCGATCGGAAGTCGTCGACGTCTACGTCGTGCAGAACGAACGCGAGCGGAAAAACAGATAAAAGAAACGATCCCGCATAACCAAGCCACATACGCAACCGGCCATATCTCTCTCTCTCGTGCGCGAGGCATATTTTCTAACACACGATACGCGCATCTATGCATACGTAAAGGCGCGTGCTAAAGAGCCGAACGTCAGCCTTCTGGATGGACCTCCTCGGGCTTCCTCTCGCTCGTTCACCCCCGTCTTTTCTCTCCCACCGCAATATCTCTCGCGAGCTCATTTTCTTCTTCCTTCTCCTCCTTCGCTTCTTTATCTTTTTCTCCATCTCTCGTTCTTTCATTACACCGATTTTCTCGTCTACGCGTCTACGCGTGTATATAGGCACTTCTATCTGGCTTTAATTAGATTGGGTAATTGAATCAAATACCAGATTATTCGACGTAATAATACGCAAATGCTTCGTCTGAGTGATCCTCGTGTGGATATGTATGAGTAGTATGATCAAACGATACACGTATCCATGTGAATCCAATCGTGTGAGTTTACACGCTTAATTGAACATAATGTGCCTATAGTTTCAACGTTTGACAAAATGCAGGTGGTAGCGTCCATCCTTGCTAAAATTGAAGCTGTGACGCGAACTAAACCAATAGGCTTGCAGGCTTCTGTAAGTGATTGATGGTCGTTTTCCATGTGATCATTAGGATGCGTTCACATGGAGATACAGAATGCGCAACGCACAATTCTGACTTTGCAGCTGACCAATGAGAGTAGTTCTGTGCTTAAAATTCCATTTCGATTGAAAAATCCTGACGTAACGGCCAAGTCGTACAGAATTGTACACATAAACAATACCAATTATTTGGTTCAGAACAACTTGAATGAACAATTGTATTCTATGATTCTATAATAGACAAGTGGTATGTAGGTTACTAAGTTCCGCTTTGTCAATTTAAACTGAAAAGCGACAATCGTTCAGATAGTCAGTTCGGATCTCATTTGAACTTCAACAGTGAGTGCGAATAAGACAGCAATACGTATAGCATACTGCTGTCTCTTTCGTACTCATTATTTACATGAGATGCATATGGGCTTTTCGCTCCCATATGAACGACTGACATAACATAAGCGGAAGTGTCCCTTTAACAATCATTGGTCAGCCTCGCTTCTATCACAAAAGTCCGGATTGCACGTTGCGCATTCCGTATCTCCACGCCCTTAGCATGGGAAACCCTGTTAGCTAGTAATTTGTTAAAAGTAACGTTTTATTGTTCGTGGAATTTTTCCAACTAATCTTAGAGCGATCTATTACTTGTGAATTTTTGTGAAGAGTGGAAGACAAACTGAGTCGATAGATGTTGAAATTACTGACTAATTTAAAGAGACTTTTGATTAACTTGTCATAATTTAGAAATTTACAACAAACTGTGATGGGTATACTAGAATGGAAAAACCATCCAGTAAGTAATTAAGGTAGTTGTATCCCTACTACGCTAGTCAGAAGAAGATTTGATGTCGGATTCAACAGTGTGGTATGCCTTCTGTCTCCCTCGCACTTGTGTGAAGACATAACCTTTAACAGTTTTTACGAGAATTATTAATGTATTTCTTGTCTCACAAATACCCTTGAGTTATTTTGTAAAATTGAATAAGATCATTAGATATTTTTGTAATACACAAAAAAATAGCGTCAAAAGTTTATCATTATTTTGTATGATATACGTCATTAAAGTACAGAAAAAGCATTTCTCCATAAACATCCATGTTAAAGTATCAAAAATGACAAAAATATAAACACTGATATTTTGCCTCCTAGGAACCCTAGCCTCACAAAAATGTAGCAGAGTACTTACTTAATATTAATTTAGTTATGTGCAAAGTTACATGAAGATCTCATCATTATTTCAATTTGGGATACAACTACCTTAAGAGGAGAAAGACAAAAACTGGAGCGTAAAGATGCAAGGAATAGTGGGAACAGCAGGGAGATAAATCCTGACAGTTAAGCACGAACTGGAGTAGCGCAGAGCCTTATATTATTGAAATGACAAACATCGCCAGTTCCATATCAAGAGAGATATCTATATTCCACATCCATATCCACAATAATACTATTAACTGTGACAGAGTGTACAGAACCGCCGGGTATACGTCACAGAAGAGCAAAGGAATTTGACGGTATCCAACCTGGATGAGTTTTCAAAAAATATTAAGATGAGCAGATACATTCCAAAGTTTTTGGACACTTTGGTACCTAGGAAAGCTCTCGAATTTCATAAAAGTGATTACCAAGACAAAAATAGATGGAAATGAACGTAGCCGGATAAACAACATCGATAGGAATCAAGCTCATGATCACTAAACTCGACCAACTTCAGAAACTGATAAAGAAAACACGGGATAACCACAAAGAGATTGTCAAACCAGAACCCTACATTAGAGATTGTAAGATTATAAAGTAAAAAGTGATAAGAGGCAAATAGGATCAGGAGAAGTTCCAAAGATTTATCTGGTGATTTAGAAAATTATGATGAAGCATATACCTTCAGGCAACGCATGACATTTGGCTTGATCCATTATACTATGTAGAAGGACGGAAAAAAGCTAGAGAGGATGGGAACAGAAATCCATAAGAAATCCATAGAAACGGATCGACACTGGCGAAAGAGTTGATCATGGCTTTAACTCACATGAAAATGCAGCTAAGAAAAAGTGTATAACGGTGAAAGTGGTTCCATTCAGAACTATACGAGAGTGAACTTCGCCCCTGGTGAATAATATAGCTTAATCAGCTGTGTAATTCCTTTACATTAACTTAGACGAATGCAATAGCACTCCAACTATTTGGTCAAGTCCACAGTAAACGCGTTCATTGACATTGGTTGATTAAGAATCCATAGAACAAGGGCGGTAAATCTAAGGGACTTATAAAATCGATCGACTATTTGAATAATAATTAATTCCTCCCAATACCTGTAGAACTAAAAGTGGATCATGTACCGAACCCCATTTCCCGAACCTCATAACGATCAAGGTAAAAATTATAGGTGCGGCATCTTACGAACGTAGAAACTGGAATTATATGCTCAAATTTACATAATGTTTCTCAAATTATTGTGATTTAATGAAAATAAACTTCATTGATGATGCAAACATTGAACTACTTTAGCCTTACCTCTTTTTTCTCCAAATGAGTAGGAACCAATGTTACTTCAAACTTTTTTCAAACTATTACCTCATGTCAATCTTTCTGTCATAGCCTGGAGTGACGACTTGAAATACATAAATTGCTTCCTGATTACAAATAAATACAGTACTCCCATATTCAATTACGGAAACTTTCAGAATACAGTGTTGCACTGCCGAGAGAAAACAAAGTACCAACCAACATCCATTATCAGCCTCGAAGAACACGGCACTCGTTCTCCCCGGCTGTAGCAGTCAAATTGAGCCTTTCCCCAAACAAACCAAGCACGTACCCCTATCATTGAATTACGCGAGTCCTACCTAGTAGAATTGCTCCAACGCCACATACGCCGCACTTTAAAACACCCATCGGGAAACCTATACGTACTCGGGCAACTCGAGAAGACAGAAACTTCGTGTGCTCCCTCCCTGAACCATAAATTTCGCATCGTCATTCCATCCGTGCGCAGCTGCAGACTTTTCCGAATTCATTATCCCGTATGATATACACATTCCGCAGACGCGCGCACTTTACCCGTTTCCCGAACACTTACTTACACGCTGTATTCCTTTTCTCCTCTGCAGCCCTCGCTTACTTTTAACAGCCCCGAGCAAAAGACACATGGACTCTTTTTTCTCGTCTACCGACAACCGCGGCGTAGCAGCGACCCCATATAGTATACACCAAGAAAAGAGAGAAAGATAGAGAGGAACAGGAGGTGCGAGGAAGATAAGAACCGATAGATCCTCCGGTAGAGAGAGAGAGCCGCCAACGATGCAGCTTCTTCATTTTTCTCTTCCTCCTCTCTGCCCCTGTCTCTTCGCGACGATGCCCGCGGGAGCGCCGCGTTTTCCCTCCGCACACACGTGTACGTATACACGTATATGCACAGCGGTAGCCCCTCTATTAATATTAAATCGTTCGCGAGAGAAAAAGAGAGAGGCCCTACCGGTCTCGCCCTCATGAATACATCCGAGCGGGCGAGCAGGTAGATTCGCGCTCGCGCGCTAATAGCCGAAGGCTCGCGCCACAGGCGTGTATATAACACGTACATATCGTATACATATATAGCCGGCACGTGCAGTTATCGAACTCATGCGCGAGCAGATCGCGTCTGTTGCTGCTCTCGAGACTCGTATACGTATTATTATTATTATTATTATTATTATTATTATTATTATTGTTATTGTTATTATTAGTACAGTCTGTATCGAGATATATTATTTCGATTCAGTCGCGGGCGTGTGCACCGCCGTGCCGTGTTGCATACAGCCAGCCCCTTTGTAACTGTTGTTTCTCTGGGCTGTTGTTTGCTCTTGTTTGCGAAGACGAAGGGAGCAAG
The DNA here is from genome assembly GCA_030522625.1 of Copidosoma aretas. Taxonomy (NCBI): domain Eukaryota; kingdom Metazoa; phylum Arthropoda; class Insecta; order Hymenoptera; family Encyrtidae; genus Copidosoma; species Copidosoma aretas. Next base: position 24,240 of record JAPYYV010002075.1, on the reverse strand, counting down.
GATCTTCCGTGCGTTTTTAAAGCTCGGATCTATAGTAGCTAAAGCCACTGCTGAGTATTGTTCGTTGTTTGCGTTTTGTAAGGAGCTAGTCGTGTTAGAACGTGCGCGTGCAATTTGCTCTAGCGAGGAATGAGACATAAAGATAAATTGCTCTTGATTGGAAAGGGGAAAAAACGCGTCTTCCTTGATCCTCGCCTTGTGTGTGAAAATTGCACTCATCCGGTAGATACAAAGGGGGGAATTTCGAAAATAAGATGCTACTTGGCAAATAAATGATGATGCTGAGGGACCTCGAGTCAAGAGGATCGGTGTGTATTCAAAAATCGTCTCGCGTAGGAATTTTCAAGTTGGACAAGGTTTTATTTTTTCAAGGATTAAAAATGAATTAATAGGTTGCGCTGGAACTTGGCGAAACCTATGTAAATATAGGAAAGGATCTTTGAATATTAAATTCTGCTTGTTCACCGTCTGAATTATGAGCATGCATTTTAAAATATTATCGTACCAATCATTAGACAAGGTTATATTCCGTTTATACTCTTGGATTCTCGAGTTTGCTCTTCATATTTTGGTATCCATGTACAGATTACATTGTGAATTACACATGATTCGATGTCCTGGTGAATTTTATGCGTATTTTATTGTATGGACTTATACGCTATTAGGTAAGTATCTTCAAAACATGCGGCAAAACCGTGCAAAAGTTGGGTGGCAAAGGTTATGTAATGCGAGTGTGGACAAAATTTATAAATAATTAGCATCATTTTTTCTATGTGAACACCGATCAATTCTCAATTGAGCCATATTATGTCTTAATATTTCAGGAAAAAGGAAATAAAATCGAAAAATACACTTTAAAGTGGCGTTATCGGCGGTACTTACCGTATACCAAAATACGAAGAGCAAATGTAAGAAACAACTGGAGTTACAATAGAAAAAACCTTGCCTAACAAATGCAAAATATTACAAATACATGCGTAACTGTACAAATATTAAACTGGTTGAAGGGAGACCAGTTTTTTTGAGGGGCTATTTAGTATATATGAGAAATCATTTGAACCCTTCTTAACAAAATCAATCTAAAATCAAGTGAAATCATTGAAATCTTTTATTAGTGAACGTAAATTGAGATCTACATAAAAAAGTGTCAATATTGAAACAGATGAATCCATATTGAAGTTACCTGATGAAATACATTTTTATCAGGTAGCCAACTTAATTCACTATGAAATTATTTTGAATGCATTAAACATTTTTGGCAATCCTAGATCATTTGGACTTCTCACGTAAGAGTGATTAGCCACTCGACTTTTTCGAAGGTTACCGTACTCATGCAGCTCTATGTTTTAAAGACAGATAAGTACTGTAGGCATAAAAATGTACTCTCATGACAGCTCTAGTAAAATGAGCCATTGCGGGACCAGCTTCGGCTCATTTGTATTGTCTAGGAAACAATTACGCACAGTCAAGCGTCAGTTTCGCTCCAGGAAGAGTAATTAACGCCATAAACCAAAACTAAAGACTCGCTCTGAGAACAAAGAGCGTTTCGAACTGTTGTAATGAAATTTTTATCGTCACACGGAGGTAACGAATGGTTTTCGTTTTTTCACTTTGTCGACTTGTACTCTGCAACTGAATCATACTTCGCACTAACATTGTTAATAAATATCTTTGAATCTACTTGGTAAAGTCTTTTCCAAATGACTTTTCTACTCGTAACCTAAATATTCCTTTTCTCCTCTTTTAGCAAACAACATTGGATGAAAGTTAACGTGAAATTAAACATCGATTTGCGCTCAGCTTTTGGATTAAAGAAAAATGTTCAACAGTAAGCTGGTATTGAAGCTCCAGTCAAAGAAACGATCCTAAGCCCATCGCTTCAACCAATGTATAACATTTGATCCCGGAGCGCATCCACTTCCTCCACATTATACCACTCTTCATCAAGACATTGATTGCTCACAACTTTCGTGTACTCACCCCAACCAATCCCTGCCCGAAAAAACCCCCAACAACCACTAATCAAGACCTCAGCTTCCTGGAAACAGCTTTCCCACCGCGAAACGAGCCATGAACATTAAAAAAAAAAAAAAAAAAAAAAAAAAAAACCAAGCCGCCNAAAAAAAAAAAAAAAAAAAAAAAAAAAAAAAAAACAAACCCGTCCGCCCGCTCTATAATCGAGCTATTACAAGTCCCGGCTATCCGCGTGAATCTCCGCCGCGCCGAAAGCCAACAACGACCAGCGGCGCGACGTCGATTCGACAAGTAGGAAGTACATTAGCGCGCCTCCCCCTCGCGCGGAGGAGCGAAAAAAGGAGAAGCGCAAAACGAGAACAGCGTGTATAGTGGCAGTGTAGCGGCCGGCCTCGGGAATTCCATTGGGGCACCAAAAAAAAAAAAAAAACAAAAAAAAAGAGGAGGAGGGGCAAAAAGCTGCCGTCCGAGGCCGCGTTTCAAAAACCTACAGTATACAACACGGTAGAGCAGGAGTGGCGGCTGGCGGAGTCTGCGGCTTCTTTCGACAATTTGTTGCGTCGCCGGCGCGCGCCATTTGTATCTGTCGTCGGCACGAGGGAGGCCTATATATAGATCGAAACACGTATACACACGTATACATGTATATACATTTATACGGGTACGCTGATGCGCATTAATCAAGCCGTGCTGCGGAGGCCGACCCACGTGCCGCGACCGTGCGCGGATGTATATACATAAATGCGCCTGTACATCCTTCCAGCGATCGTCTCGGTCTTTTTGCGTTTCGGTGTCGCGTCGTGTTCCGATCGCGGTGGCGCACCCACGTGCTACGACTGCGCCTCGCCGATGATGATGATGCAGCTGGTATGTTCGCAGTGCGGGCTTTCAGGTCCCGGGGACGGGGCGCGAGCGATTAGGTCCGGTGTTCGTGGACGAGGAAGCTTTTGGATGATTTGTGAGGGCTGGGATTGATTTTAATGGGGATGCGGCGTTTATTTACAACCATACGATGCGCGCTGGTACTTTCGGCTCGCACGCGTCGCGAGTTTATTGCGTGTGTGCTGAGTATGGGTGAATGCTTCGTTTGCGTTGTTCGACTCGTGGACGATATATTTAAGTACGAAAGGAGTTTGATTTGTCCAAGGACCAAGGACGTCTTTGATTTGCGCTCGCGTGCGCGAAGGTATGGTGTCGATTGCATACAGGATCGCACCAAAGACTGGATTCTCTAATCATGTAGCTGCAGCGACTGCATAAATAGAGAATCCAGTCCCTGGATACTTACAGATTTGATACTTATTGAATTCTTCGTTTAATTAAAGATTCGTGATCTGAACGAACTTTTATTCGCAGGCATGTTTTTGGTTTTGGGAATCACGCCAAATCTGATTGACAAGCGGTTTCAGATGTCTGGATGGTAAGAAGATTACCACTTAACTAAGCCTCTCTCACTTTCAAAGCGACTTTTTTTTATTTTTCATAGCCGAATAAACGCATTTCATTGGTGATATCTTTACAAATAATATTGTCATCACACAGCTTTCTCCCATGATGAAGCTGCAGTTGGATAAAGCAAGTATAGCCTATCACATATCTTTACATAGAATCTCTTGTGGCATTCTAAAAGGCTTTATAATTTATTGTATACAATGAAGAAACTACTGGACAGGATCGTCAAGTATCGAATCACCATAAAATATTCAGTTTGCTGCAATTAAATTTAGCAGCTCACAAAAGCTGTATGGACGTTGTAGTATCGCCGAGACCATCCAATCAGAATTGATAAAGAGACGAAACGCACCCGACCACAAAACTGCACGGAAATGATATGACCTGGTTCAATCTAATAACACCGCCGCGCACTGCCATGCGTCTATTAATTCATGTTCAACGAACCACCATAGCGGCATCAATAAATCCTCCGATAGTATCTCAGCTCGATGCAAATCCCCCCACACGTGCGTACTCTCCAACGCCTCTGAGCTCGTTTTCGGCGATAATTACCGCTTCTATCGGAGCACTAAATCCGCTACGCGAACCCGACCTCAGAGCAACATCCCGTTCGTCACACCGTAGTACATACACTTACAAATCGGCCACCGCAAAATTCAAAGGCTCGAAAGCGAAAGAAGAACGCAGCCCGAAGAAAAGCTCACCCCGCGCTCATGAATCACGCCGATGATACACACTCCGCGCTATTCAGCTTCCGGCCAAACTCACGCGGGATCTCCATCAGGCAGACGCTCGTTTCCAGGAGCGCGAATCGAGTCCGCCGCGGCCGCGCGGGGCGAAATAATCGTGAATCACGCGACTTTTCCGGATTCGCAATGCCATCAGAGCCTCGCGCGCCTCGTGCGCGCCGAAGCGAAGGGAGGAGCCGAGAGGCGAGGGATCCGAACAGAGATGATGCATCCCGTGCGCGAGGCCTGCCCTTCCGGAATTCAATTTCCGCCGCGACCGCGCGCGGGGGAGCGAAGGACGTGTGCGTTACGCATTGCGAAAACCGGCTACCGGTTCGGCTCGCACTCGCGGCTCCCTGCTGCTAATTGCCAGTGCCTTCTTCGCCCGTCATAATCACACGCGGCCTCTGCATTGTGTCCATATCCGTGCGCCGGCAGATGTACGCGTACGCGGCCGGCTAACACGGGAGTGCGCGGCTTCGTTTTCCCAGGCCACCCGGACTGGTATTAGGTATTCCCATTTCGCGCGTCGGATCGCCGTATTTCTCCCCGCTTATTAGAGAGTTGTTGTTGTTGTTCGCGGTGGGCCGCCCATAGCTGGGACAAATGGGATACGCGCCGCTGTTGTTTCGGGGTTCGCCGCGTGTGACTCCGCGGAGCTATTATTCTGTCCCAGCACGTGGGAATGGTGGTGGTAACGGGGGATAACTTTCTTTTCAAACTCCTCTCTGGAGATCGATGGTGGGCGTTATTCGGGGAAAATACTGTGTTGCGTTTTGTTATTTAGCCCCAAGATTTGTACAAAATGGATGGGACGAGGAAAATTGAGTTCTACATTCTCCAGGTTCAAGAGGCGGTGCATAGCTAAATCTTCGTTCGGAGCGTCAACCTAAACTCTTCCCAAAGTACTTCATGGCAAAAAATAGTGTCTCAAAAACACACAACTTTTCGATGTATTGCGTATCTTAATAAAGCCGCGATGTCGAATTTATATAGTCAGTCGCAAAATATAGACCACATTTTTTAAATGAAAACACTGAACTTTTATTTCATTAAGTCGGATATCGGTTCCGTATAATAATCAAATGAGCCTCTTTAGAGAGTCATCCCGACGCTTTTACTGTAGATTTGTGTAATTGATCGGAAACTATACTTTCTACAAAGAGTGATGTTTCGTCGTCTTTGATCGAACAAGTGACAATATCATACTAACAGATTGAAAGTGTTACTTCAACGTTCATCGAGCTAAAAAGTATTTAGAACCTGATTGAATCAAATTCCGATCCAAGTCACACCCCCGCACCCACAAAAGATTTCGTTTTTTCCCATTCGAAACCAAAACATCTCAACATCCTGTCGAAACAACCAGCATCCCCTCATCGACTGCCAATCCAAGTAAAACACGTCTTTTTTACGAACGCGAGCTTAAAACAAGCCCAGCATGCTCACTGGTGTGTCTATATGTACCGATGGTGTCCCGTAATTTGTCCACGGCAGCCCAGAGTCATTTTCCACCTCGCCAGTCGCACATCAAAACACCGCCGCGCGCGCTCGCGACGCGTGCACAAAGGCTCTCTTCTCTCGGACCGGAGCCCCGTTTCTTCCTTCCTCCTCGTCTCCTCCTTCTTCTTCTTCCAGCGAAACAGGTGGTACGCGACCGTATCCTCGAGCACACGTGCACACGATGCGCACAGACCCGACTCTCTCATTTCCTCCGCTGCTGTCGGCGTCGAATTCTTAAAGGCTCCTAACGAAGCTGCTGGCCCGCTCGAAGCATCACATCGTACACGCCGGTGGACCAGGCGCTTGCCGATGGTAAGTACACACGGAGTATGTCCCAAGTGCGCTCGGCGAGCATTTTTTTCACTCCGAGCAGTAAAACAAGCCGCTTATTATTGCGGGGAGTGTATGAAACAAAAGAACCTTGCGCCGCACGACGCCATCTGCGGAGAAGGATCGAGGACATTGTTTTCCGGGGATTGTAACGAGAGCTAAGGTATACCACGTTCTATACATTCGCGCCGCTCGAATCCAGCGGTCGCGATAAGATTGTCGTTGCGACGTTGGTATAAGTATATATTGATAACTCTGTTCCGAGCTTGAGGAATTTATGTCGTTGATAGGGGGGATACACGCGGGTAGAGGAGATCTCGTTGGAGGTGGATCGTTATAACGGGTTCTCGGTATAACGTCAAGGGAGGAAGTCGTGCGGTAAAAATTTAGTGCAGCTAGGCGAAATTACTGTATTCTTTATACATATACATATAGTGGTATCCGCGTATTATATGGCGGTAAGGAAACAGTATAAGTTTGATGGGTCAATAATCCTGTTTATCGGGAGGTTTGTGCTTCTTGTTGTTGTCGTTTTTTCTTTATGCCTCATTAAAATGAATGACTTTTTGCTATTCTCACGACCCATTTTGTGGGTTGTTTTATTAAAATTGTATTGAAATTGCGGTGGAATCGAGCGTGCACAGCCGACGAGTAACGGTAAAAGCAGTAGTTCTATTGTGGCATGTGAGATCAACTTTTACGGGAGAATGAATTTGATTCTCATATTGTAGATTCGTCAAAGATATTTCTAGTGCAATGGTGGATTAAAATATATATTATCATCTAGTCCATAAGATCTCATTACTACACGTATGATATTTAACTTACAACAGAATGATTTGGTGTGATCCAGAAACGATGACTTACCTGAAACAAAAACAAAAATCACATTACTTTTCGTAAACTAGAATATTTCTTTTGATAATAAAATTTAAATGATCTAAAAATTATTATTTAACATAATCATTATTGTTTTGATGGTTATTTTACAATAAAGAAACTATAAACCAGTTTTGCGTTTAACGATGAAGATTTCAAGATGAGAAGATATTTCAGAAACTTGCTTTACAAACTAGTTTGGTCAACATTTTATCAAAAAACGCAAATCAAGGAACGGCGCTAGATCAGCTCAACCGCTAATTACTGGCTATAGTTACTCTGGTTATTAAAAATCGGAAAGTAGAAATTAACAAAGTATTGATGATAGTATAACGTTTCAAACACGCGGGAACTTTTGACCTCGATCACATGCGTGTAGTCTCTGCTGCTCATTGTTCGTCTGCTCTGCCTACCTCGATTTTTTCTTTGTGCTAAGCGTATGCAACAGCACTCGGATATTATCTACGCATATTAGATGAAAGTTGGGTGCTTCGATAATTATGATTCGATGAAAGTTGCGCTAATTAGATTCGCGCAGGCGTTCAGAATTCGCGATAATCAAGAGTTTATATTAGGTCGATGAAAAAATCTTTGAACAAAAAATAATCATGAGAATTCTTCACGTTTGATTTCGCTCGCGAGAAAACGCCAATTTCGCAATGCAGATTTCCAACAACAGTTTCTCGATCTACGAAGAATCAATCAGTAACACCCGAAGGACAGCTCGTAGCTCATGCGAAGATTACCCTTTCGACGTATAAAAGTACACGCTCCGTAGCGCGCAAATTGAAAAATAATCTATTCCATTACGCGTAATTTTCACGCGCGCGAAAATTCGAAAAATTTTCCACGTCATTATCAGGCTAAAGAGACGCTCTTCTCGGAGTCCCCGATGGAGTTCCCCGGAAAAATCGAGAGCGCACCTCGCTGTTTTCCGATACCCTACCGTCGATTACCGCGTATTTCCGCAACTTACCACTTACCGCCCGAATGAAATACGTAAGATGCCACACATCAAGCAATACAGCAACGAAACAAACGAAAACAGAAATGAAAAAAAAAGGGAACCCGCGTGCGTGGGAAAAAAACGTTCCTTCCAAAACGCCCCTCGGCACTCGCGACTGCAGCAGCGTCTGCTTACAATGAAAAACGAGAGCTCGCGTGCAAACAGTGCACCCGTACGCACCGCGCGTACCTACACCATTCCGGGGGGCGCGCGAAAACCGCAACTCGCATTTTTCCGAGAACAGCTCGGCAGCAGCACTTTAGTGACGAGAAGGGGGGGAGGGAATAAATGGCAAAAAAATTCCGAAACAAAGAAAACGCCAGCGTCATCAAGGGAAATAACGCCGCGCATTCCCCCCCCCCGAAGGCCATTACAAGCGCCATCAGCGCAGCGAGTCCGCGAATCAAAGAGCCATGCGTCCCGACTCCTCCTAATTGCGCGTCAAAAACCGAGCCCGCGGACTCCGCTCCGGGACGACGCGAGCCGTCGCGCCGGTAAGTGCACGGCGCGCTTTCCCCGCTTGTTCCGCAAAAATTAGCGACCGCGCCGCGGAGCCGGCCGGCCTGAACGAGCCGCGAGCCGCTTCATTAGCCCGAGCGTTTTCCGCGCTCCCGTGCACGACGGTGATTATGATGGAGACGGGCCGGCCGAGCGCGCGCGCCGATTGATGCGCGCGCGAGGACGACCGCTAGCCGAGCCGTGTTTTTCGTACAGTCTGGGGGTGGTTTTTTTCCGCCGGCGCACCACTGTTGTCAGGCGCGAAATCCGACTCCGCGGGGATTCGACTTGGCCATGGGTACGAATGTCGGATGAAAATCGCGGCTTTCGGAATATTATTGAGCTTGACATACACATGTATGCACCGAGAGAATCTGGAGGCGTTTCGTCGTCTGGAGACTTTTTCTTGTTCATTCGCCGATTTTCACTGCGACAAACTGTAAGTTTTATTGTACGAACAGTAATTTTTACTGTGTGGAGAACGGTAAAAGTTATGTTGCCAAAAGTGAAAAGTCCCTGGACGGTGTAAAGTCCCCAGATTACCGTTCCAGCACAGTAATTTTTCTATTTTTTTTCTCTCAGTGCAACGACAGTCTTTGAAGATTTTTGTACCACTCGTTGCAGTTTGATCGGAATCTTTCTGTTATTTTCAAGAAATTTTCTTCGTAAAAAGTCAAAGAATGCCTCATATGTAAAACCCTTACTTGAAGGACAAAATTTTGTACGATGAATATTATTGTTTATGTGTATCTTTTGTGCATGAAATTCTCTCTTCAATCGTCGAGCTGGAAATCAGAGTGGGAGATTCTGAACTGTAAGAAGACCTTTTCCACGTTGTTCCACTTTATCATTGTGGATCGGATGAAAAAAAAAAAAAAAATAAACACTTTGCCAAATCGAAAACCGGCGATGATGCGATTGAAAATCGGTATCGTGTAATCCAAAAGACGACCACAAAGTTAGCTACTTCGGAGATGGCTCGGCGTCTCCTCGTCCGTATACCGCTTCGCGTTTTCGACGCTCGACTGCGCGCTTTTTCCGCGATGCGTATGACGTAGCTAGGGTATACGCGATGCAAACATCGCGTATGTGATAAACAGTCTTCCCACGGCGAGATTGTTATGCTTTTCTGGGCGCAGCAGAAGCACGGCGACTGGCACAGTGAGAAAGGAGGTGAAGAAGGAAGGCGCTCGAGGGAGCCTCTTTTCTCTCTCTCTCTCTCTCTCTCTCTCTCTCTCTCTCTCTCCGTCTCCGTCTCTTTCGCTCTTGAGAGCGTGTATGTGCGAGTGCACGTAGCGATGCGCGAATTCTTAGAGACAAAGAGGACAAGAGAGAGAGAGAGAGAGAGAGAGAGAGGGAGAGAAGTCGGAGGTGTAATGAGATGCCACCGCAACTGCTGCTGCTCCACACGAGGGATGAAAAAAAGAGGCTACGAGCCTGTATATATATAGGGAGAGAGCTGAAGGGGGGCGAGAGAGATGAGGGTCTCTGTGGCACCACGCGTGTACGTACCAGCGGCTTGATGTCATGTTTTTCCGAACAGGGCGGTGATGGTAGTGCTGGTTGTTTTCTTACTTTGTATCTCGTGCATGTGCAGGGCCGGCGTTGTTATGTGCGGGCTCTTAATTGGCTCGGGCGATCGCGATTAATTAACCAATTAATTAATTAATCTGGAGTGATATGTGTGCTAGGAGGACAGCCGGGCGTGCTTATTATGTGAGTGTTTGTTCTTGGGTGTGTTTTGACGGGAGTACGCAATTATGAGCTAGTAGTCTTTTTCGTTTGATCCCAGTCCATGGAATTCGTTGCTTGTACGTTTTTACTTGTACAAATATGTTTTCTTTCACGTACAACAAAGATACAACGATTTGAGCGTGTGTTTGTGTGTGTACAGCAGAAGTAGTAGAATTAAAATCATATTTTAATAGTATCAGTACAAGCGCCTTTCATTGTCTTACGTTGATAAGTAGAACAATAAAATTCGTTAAGAGGGTAGATAAGAGTAATGACTCATCACAGCGTAATTTTCAGCGTAAATTAAGGCTAAGCATGACAAAATGAACAAACAGTAACACCGTGGTAAAAAATGGGCTAAAGTCTACATAATACCCTGATAGCAATAATACTGCTATAAAACTTATAGGCTAAACTTATGGGCTAAAAACTACAGAATGGTTGGGCAGTCATAAAAATGCAGTAAAAGTTGGGATGGAGACTACAGAATGGATGAACAGCAACCAAAATATGGTAAATCTTAGGCTAGATGCAGAATATATCGACAGCAATAATGCTCCAGTAAAACATATAAGCTAAAGACTATACAGAATGCATAAATAGTAATAATACCACGGCGAAACATTGAGGAAAAACACTGAAGAATGTGTTAGCATCCAAAAGAATATCGTGAATGAAGCTGAAAAAATCAATGTATTGGCATCAATGATACTGCAGTGAGCTTTGTAGAACCTAAGGCCTACATAATGGGTAAACGGCCATAAATATACTCTAAAACTTAGGTTAAAGACTACACAATACACATACAGTAATAATGCACATTAAATCTTATGGACTCAATTGTGCAGAAAATACGGATAGCAATAGAAATGCAACGCGAATTGCATAGACGGAAGACTACAGAATGGATGGGCAGCAATAAAAATGCTGTGAAACTTCAGCTGAAGACAACAAAATAACTTTCAAACAATTTCAATGAAAAAACATAAGTTAAAAACCATACAATGCACAAACAACAAAAATACTGCAGGAAATCTTATAGGCTAAATCCTACAGAATATACGTACAGCAATAGCACTGCAGCGAAACGTACATGCTGAAGACTACAGAATGGATATACGGCCATAAAAATGCTGTTACACTTGAACTAAAGACTACGGGATAGCAACTGAGTTTTTTGCAACTTAAATGAAAAAAATTAGACTAAAGACTACATTATATGTGACAAGCGATAATACTGTGGTGAAACTTATAGGTTCATGACTAAAAAATATATGGAGAAGAATTATGCTATGATAAAACGGTAGGTTAAAGACTACAAAATAAATAAACGGCTATGACAATTCAGTAAAACTTGAGCTAAAGACTACAGAATTATAAGCAAGAAGTGAGTAAAGCTAAAGACTACATAATATATGGGCGTGCATTAGACTGCAATAAAACTTCGAGACTAAAGGCGAGATAACAAATAGATATTCATATATATGCGGTAAAACTTGGCCTGAAGGCCACAATATAGATTAAGAGTAACTGAAAAGCCGAAACATTTTGGCTAAAGACTGCAGAGTGTGGTACAATGCATAGGTTCAAGACTTATACAGAAGTAGCAGACGGCCATGAAAATGCTGTTATACTTAAGTCAAAGACTACAGTATAATTGAATAGCAACGAAAATCCAGAAAAACTTAGGTTCGATACTACAAAATATCTAAAAATTAATAATGCTACAGTAAATTTTATGGGCTAAAGACTAAAAAATATAAGACAACAACAGTACTGTCGTAAAATGTTCAGGCGTAAAACTAATGAATGGATGGACGGCTATAGAAATGCTGTAAAACTCGAGCTAAAGGATACAGAACAACTTGGCAGCAATTTAATTTAGAAAAACTCAGGCTATAGACTACAGAATACACAGGAAGCAATAGTACTACACTAAATCTTAAACGTTATGAACTATAGTATGTACGGACGGAAATAGTACTGCAGCCAAATTTGTAGGCTAAAGACTACAAGATGGATAAGCAGCCACAAAAATGTGGTAAAATAAAGGTGAAGTCTTCAGAATGGATTAATAGTAACAAAAATAAGGTAGAATTTAAGATAAAGACTACATAATACTTGTACAGATATAATACTTCGGTGAAACTTGCAGGCCAAGATAACAGAATAGACAGATGACCCTTTGTTGAAAAAAACCATTTCCAAAAACAACATTATAAAACCACATGAACAAACCGAAAAGAAAAATGTCGTTTAACGACTCCGTTTTCATGTGATTTTTTGTTTGAAATCACAATGTGGTTTTTCGAAAACCATGTGGTTTCAAATCTATGTGGTTTTATAAAAAAACATATGATTTTGTGAAATCCATTTGGTTTTCTAAAATAATTTAATCATCAAGATTTAACTATATAATTTTAAAAACAGTAACTTGTAGTTGTTACCAACGACAAATTAATGATTGAAAGATTTCATGGAGTGTAAAAAAACCAGTTAGTTTTTACAAAACCATACAGTTTTTATAAAACCACATAGATTTGAAACCACGCGGTTTTCGAAAAACCACATGGTTATTTGAGTAAAAAACCACATGAAAATGGAGTCGTAAAACTGCATGTTTATTTGTGGTTTTTTCATGTGATTTTACGATATGGTTTTTGGACATGGTTTTTTTCAACAAAGGGCTATGAAAATGCGATAACACTAGGAATAAAGACCACAGAATAAATTAATGGTGATAAAAATGCAAACTATAGGGTCATAATATTGTGGTGTAATTTGTTGGTTCATCAAAATGCTACAGAAAATATAATAGGCTAAAGACTGCAGAATATATGGACATCAATAATACTGCCGTGAAACTTATAGGCTAATGACTAACAAACGGATGGACATCAATAAAAATATGATAACACAAAGACTAAAGACGACCTAATGGATGGATAGGAACGAAAACGCGATGATATTTAGTATAAAGACTGGATAATATGTCAACAGATAAAACTTGTCTAGCATCTACAAAATAGATGAACAACAATACAAGTAAGGTAAAACCTAAGTTCAAGGATATCGTAAAATAAATGGAAGGCAATAAAAATGTGGTGAAATTGGGTTTGAAGGCTGCAAAGCAGGTAGACGCCAACTATACCAGATAAAACTTTGGCTGAATAATTCAAAGCGAAAAATCTCTTTTTGTATATCACTTGGGGGCTCCGCCCCCTGCGCGCTCCGTGCGCCAATCCCCGCCATTAAATCATATTAATTTCCACGATTTTGTAAGAAAAATCAAATGATTAGCCGATCAGAACATGAAGTTTGAATTTTTTTTTCATTGATATTACTTTTTATTCAATTTTTCATAATCTCGATTTCAAATTTTCCCGCGCTTGATCAGTTTCAGCCAATCACAAAACGAATAAAGAGGCTTCATCACCAGATCCATCACTTTTTTCTGTGTAGACAGGTGGTGTTTTCATTAAAAAAGTGTTATATTTAGTCACATTTAACTTAATTTCAATTCATTTTTACCAGAACTTTATAAAGCTGGCACATTAGGCTAGCAATACCTTGCTCATAATCAATTATCACAAGACAATTTTGCCTTAATGAGTCACTGATTTTTTTTTCACCCCTAACGAATAAGTAGCTGCATTCTGGCCATCAACATTATATATTGTATGAGTCGTTTCATTGATTGCTCCAAGTGATGTTTTGTTATCTCTGGGTTGAAAATCATGTTCTCACATTTTGTATTTGTTGTATCATTTAATTAAAAAAAATCTTGAGTTTTATACAATTACATCGTCAGCAAACGCTTATTAACCGTCATAGAAAGATCCAGACATACACAATCCCATTGTATTCCACCTTACCACATTATATCTCTGACAATTTCCAAACAACCCGAAATACCGCCCCCTACAGTTTCAAACTTAACATTGTTCCCTGTTCTCTAAAGTTTCCCCCAATATCAGTAAAAAATACGAGAAGTTTGACAAAAAAAAAATGCTAAAAAGCCCCCAGGATCCGCACTTAACACGAACAGCGGCATCTAAAATACGGCCACAATGCGGGAGCTTGAAAAATCTCTTGGTCAATATTTGCCAAGGATTTTCAACCTTCAGACGGACGCACGTCTCATCCTCCACTGGCACAAGTACACGTCGATTCTAGCTCCACTTGCGTACACTCGGGCATATCTGTTTAGGTACGACCTATACAACGAAGCCATAGCCCGAAAGCGCGTACAGCGCACCATTAGAGAGGGAGACTCGGCAAACGCGCGTACATATATACATCCCGGCAAACAGATCGCGACGGTTGTTTGCCATCGCTGCTGTCTCGATGATATATATTTGCTCGCGTCTCTCCCTCTCGCCGGTGGACAACTTCTTCGTCCCCTATTATGTGCCTGCTTTAAGCGTGCATTTGCGCTTTCCCTCGGTTCTTGCGTTACACGCGCTGATAATGTCCTCTCGAGACGGACACTGCAGTCTGCACGAGATACATATTTTTAACAAGACCGGGGCTCGTGTCGTATCGTCTGTTTCCGCGTAAGCGCGTCTTTTCCCGCAATTGCTTACCCTTGCCCGGGAACATTCGTTTAATTTCAATTCAAACTTCTGGATCACGATTTTTTGATGATCGAAAGTAGAGCTCATCGGCGAATACAGTGGCAAGCAACGCGATCGACTTATCTTTGCGAAAGGAAGAAAAATGAAATTCATCGCAGACGGAACCGCGCTGCGTTCTCGAAACCATTTGCCCCCACAATTTTTTCGAGTCAGTTAGCCCGCGGTGTGTTTTCTCCCCAACGGAGCCCAAAGGAACAATAATCTCCAGAGGTGAGTGCCTACATACCTATTGCAGGAATCGTCGACTCTGGAGCCCGAAAAATCTTGGCCAATCGAAACCCCAAGAGCCACAAGAGTCAAAGAAGAAGAAGGCGATCACGCGACGAGCGGCCGAGAGAAGTTATTCGTTGAATAATGGTAGCGGCCGATAATTACACTCGGCCGAGAGATAGAGAGCCGGGGGGGCCGTTTCGGCAGTGCACGCGGAAGGACCGGCGTTTCACGAGAACGGGCTCCGAAATACGCGTATGAGTATGTATATGAAGATGGCCCAGGGGCGCTGCATCACTTGCTCGCTCGCCCTTGCGCGCCTCTGTACGTGTGGTGTGTCTATATTTTGTGCTTGCGAAACGATCGTGCATACGTCGAGGTCTCCGAAAAATTGTGAGTCAGGGGGAACCAACTCTCAACCATTGCAGCCGTTCGTTAAAAAAGCTCACACCTTATTTTCCGGCCGATTGGGCGTCCAACTTATGACTTGTAACTCGCTACTGTACTAAAAGTAGTTGGTAAAATGTTTTCGAAAGACTTGTGAATATTCCTTCATCAACGTTTTATTTCTCGTACATTTAACCAACAGTCAAAGGTTTCACCATCTATTGAGGAAACGTTCTACAACTTTTACTGGGATACTTTAAACTACAGAGATCTGTGGTAAACAAATGCAACGGTCCTGATTTTTTCAAAATTAAAATATTTCTTTACGACCTATAAATGTGTGCGCGAATTTTCATACTAATTTATTAATTAGAAAACTTATTGCGGGCAATCATGTGAAAATGCATCGTTTCGCACCGGCTTGAAGTTCTCGAGCAGGAGGCGATGCTCCTTTTTTAACATGCATCTGATGAAAAATTCAGTGTTTCAAAAAAGCTCATGTTAAAATTTGGAATTTTATCACTACGTAAATTGAAGAATCGCTCAGAAAAAATACTGGAAAAATGTAAATTGATTCCTGATGGTGACGGTATAATACTCCAAATTTAATGGATATTCATTAAGCATAACGCATGCGTTTACGCTGTGAGCGACTCATGAGCGTTGCAACATCAACTTTTTAAGTATAGTTTAGAGATATGCTGCTCTGTACTGCAAGCAACTGTATTAGTGCAGATAATAGGAAGAAGAACCGTAGCTAACTTTCTTTATAAGTCAGTATTTCAACCTCATCTTCATGCCAGTTTGATAGATCTACCGATAAATTTACTTTTTATGTAAATTATCTTGAGCATAAAAAATTCTCGTCAAGTGTACAGCGTTTGAAAAGTAAGGTATGTATATCTTGTTATTTAAAAACACTTTTTAGTAAAAATTCACTACATTTCCTTCCTAGAGCTTTACGATATTATCCTCAATTGACGTGTTTATCGACTCAAAACCTTGCCTATTTTACTTCTATTTCGATATTCTGGTGATGTGGCGATAAATTCGTCAATGAGCCCAGCAAAGCGTGGCGAGGTCGTATGCTCGCTCATAGAGAGGGTATACCCGGATAGAAATGAAGTTACGGTAGCTTCATTTCTGCCCTTCTGAGCAGTTTTTTGTAAATACATTTGTAATTCCACTTGTAAAAACATTTGTAATTCCACTTGGAATTCCACCTGGAATCCCTTATGGGGTTTTGGTTTGGAGATTACATCAGTAACAAGTGGAATTCCAAGTGGAATTACAAGTAACGATTAAAGTTATATTTTTTTTTTCGACAAAGTAGTTTAAAAAAAGAATTTTACATAGTTTAATGGCCAATTTAGGTGTTATCATCCGTATGGTAACACCAAAACAAAGGTTTTCAAGTATTTTCTTTTGAATTTCAGAAAAATAAATTTTACAGTTTGTTTCATTTCTTTTAAAACGAATTGAATTCCCCTGTTTTGCTGTTGAGAATCATGTAATTTAGTCATTTTTAGATCATCTTTATGAAAAATATGATCCTTTTTTAAAAAAAATTGTTTTCCTCTCATGCATGTGTTGTAAGATACCCTCTGCGTCCCTTCAGAACGCCAGCTTTGACCACGAGCGAAGGGCGCTGCGGTCATTCTCGGAGCGAGTAGCATGTAGCGAGTATAAATAGATATCAAAAGCTGTGTTAGACAATATACATGGCTGGGAGACAAAATATATGTACATATAGATGTAAAAATCTGTGTTAAACAAGAAGAAGCTGGGGCGACAACAGCTGATGACGTCACAAGTTTTATAACCTTATAGCGTATTGCTCGTCTGCTTAAGTCACTTGTTCGTGTGCTCGTCTCTTTTTTTTCCCTCTCTCTTTCCCTCTTTCTCTACTAATAATCTCTAGATTTCGACCAGAAATCTTAAAGAGGTTGCCTAGCTATAGCGAGCTGGGGCCTAGGTAGGCTACCACGATAGGGCCTTCATAGACGTTGTCAGATTATGAAACGGGGCATGAATTTGGCGCTAGATAGTGCCTCGCTGGGTATCTTCCATCTCATTCTTTCTCATGTACTTAATAGCGTTTTTGAGCGACTGCTCCGGGGTACTCCGAGAGTACTTCTATTTCTTTTTTTTACTGTAGTCTAGAAAGAGAGATGAATACTGTCAGAGTACTCTAAGAGCAGTTGCTCGAAAACCGTTCAGATTCGTTCTTCTAACGCTGTTAACACGTACTAAGGTTACGTGATATGGTAATGGACTGATGGACTCTTAATACAAGTGCGAGAGGGACATCATGATACGGCCATCCCTCTCGCACTTACATTAA
Source organism: Copidosoma aretas (assembly GCA_030522625.1). NCBI lineage: Eukaryota > Metazoa > Arthropoda > Insecta > Hymenoptera > Encyrtidae > Copidosoma > Copidosoma aretas. Next base: position 6,555 of record JAPYYV010002075.1, on the reverse strand, counting down.
GTATTTTACTAGCTTTCTGCTGTAAATATAACAATGTTTCAACATTGAAAATCTTAAATGCAAAGATAGTCAAAGTTTATTATTATTATTAAATTATTGATCGATTAGAGCACTTATTATTTTGTAACCATAAAATTAGACAAAAGGTGCATCTCTCCGAAAAACATGCAATAGTTGATGAATATATAACAATGTGGCATTGGATACATTATCCAATAGCTTTCGTTTGAATGAAAAAAACACATGAAATATCCAAAAAATGTCACAATAGTTTATTGTTAACTTATTCATCTAATCTATTCGATCCCGCATTGTCTCATTTTTGAGGTAACCGAGGCTGCTTAGGTAGGGCTAGCTGACCCTCCCCCCCCTCCCCCCCTCCCCCCTAGTACTAACTCCACACATTCGCCATGTTAGCCCGCTCTGCGGATTGCTCGTATTCAATGTCGATGCAACTTTTTCGCACAGAACTATTATCCATTTGAAACTTTTGGTGCTAAAAGTTAAGAACCAAAAATTAAGCATTTCTCCTCAAAAATAAATAAATAAGATGATATTGACAATTTGAATAGGGTAAATCGATGTATGAGAGTGTAAAACTCTGCATTGCATCTTTTTAATAGATTTTCGGAAGTCGTGGTTCACCTTCGAAAAGGATGCAGTGTAGGGTGGCCCATTTTTCCCCAACTTTTTTATAACCCCTGTGTAAGATTCTCTAAAGTGAGTATAAGCCTACAGGGATCATTTGCCCAAAAATGGGACATATCGGTCAATATTTTCCACTTCCAACCACACCTAGAAAGTTAAAAAATCCCAGTTTTTCTCAATTTTCTTATTTTTGTCTTCAAATGACTCTCAGAAGAAAAATTACGTCGCTGCAATGTCTCCCAAATCCTTAAAAGTTTCATATTATCATATGTAATAATAATTATAAAGATCAAAAACATATTTTCATAATTTTTAAGTACCTTAAGTAGTCGATTTTTCAGCAGAAAAATGTCTTTTTTTGACATTTTTTACGATTTTTGATTTTTCTTCTTAATATCCTTCATATTATTTATAAATTTTGATTTGGTTTACTGCATCCTAATAACAATCATATTTCCAGACTAAAAAAAAGGACCTTTTGCTTGATTAATGACTTCAAAATGCCAAGATTGCGTTAAAAATGGCTGTTTTTCTGCTCATAAAAAATAAAAAAATTGTTAAATTAACTATTTTGGTTCCCAAAAAAATTAACAAACACTAATCTGTTACAACCCGATTTGAATCTGTAAAAAAAAAAAGAAAAAATTATGAACAAGATCGAGGAAAGTCTTCACGAAGTTGTTGGATCCGGCAACGTTGGGAGGGTTTATGAAATTCTGCAAAGGTAATTTTTGTTTGAGGATAATGTATTAAAATGTTTGAGACTTTATTTTAATGAATTGTTCATCATTTCTAAGAAATACGTCTTCTGTAAATGATTGGGATCTCTATTGTCGTACACCACTGATGTACCTGATCCTCTGCCAATTTACCAATTCTGCACCAGTTCAAGACGTTCTAACTATAATGAAGATTCTAATCGAGTATGGAGCAGATGTAAACTCCCGTGGAGGATTCGATCTCGATACGGCACTGCATTTAACTGTTCAATATAAACAGGTAAGCAACATTTTGATGAAATTAAATTCAACATTTTGATGAAATTAAATTTTGCTTAACAACATCTTAACCTTCTAAAACCCAAAGATCACCTTGATGAAATGTCTTCTCGACAATGGAGCTGATCCCGATATCAAAGATATTAACCATTGTACACCTTTTACTTATGCGGCATGTGAAAATGACGTGAAAATCGTAGAGTTATTGTTGGATTATAATGCAGACACCAATATTTCTGATTGTGCAAGTAATACACCATTAGATTCAGCCGTTAAGTGTTGTCAAGAAATATCTGTCTTAACACTAATAAAATCTAAGTTTGTAAAGCGAACACAGTTACATTATTCCATTTTTACACAGCCTAACACGATGTAAAAAATTCAATCCCATTGTTTTTGTCTTGTAGTGCAAAGAGTAAAAATATCTACCAAATATTGCTAAGTGCATGTACTAACAGTTCAGAGCAAGGATTAATTAAGCCACAGTATAAGGTGTTAGTTACCGAGTTACTGAAGCATGCAAATGAAATAGACAGTTATGGAAACTTCTCGTTCAAAGCACTAATGTATCATGCAGAAGCCGTAAAACATGAAACTAGTCACGAAAACGGCGAATGTTTTCTCTTGAAGTTATTGCACAAGTACAGTATTACTGTCAATGATGATGCGGGTGACTCGGAACTTCATTTAGCTGTTCGTGATGGAGATTGTGAAAAAGTTGAAGCTCTTGTTCAACAAGGGGTGGACATTAATGCTAAAAACATTTATAACGAGATACCACTGCATTTGGTATTCAAACAAAAAAAACCATATTCCGATAAGAAACGGTACCTGAAAATTGCTAGTATGCTTATTGCAAATGGTAAGTTTAAGATGGTTAATTTTTAAATAAACTCAAGAATAGATACGATAGTTATGTTCTTCATAACAGCATAGAAACCTCCGACCAATAGAGCAGGCGAGTTAGCGAATTGGACCCGATATTTTCAAAAAAATCCTCCGTCTACTTTTTTGACGGGATAATGATAAGAAAAATAGCAGAAATAACTGAGTATATTTTTGGAAAATAAGTTTTCACAGAACCTATGTGAAAAAACGTCAAAAAGGTCCGTAAAACAGGTTTTTGCGATTTTCGAATCGAAAATTTTTTTTTTGACAAAAACGAAAAAAAGCGTGGAATAGCCATTGAAAAGACAAAACAAATGAGCTTTTGTTAGTCCACATCGGTCCACAAATTTTCCCACAAAAAAATTAAAACCGCCGAAAATGGTAATTTTTAATTACAGGGCTTCTAATGGTCCTAAAAACTTCTTTCGGGGTTTTAATTGTAAGTATTCGTAATAACTACCTATGATAAAAATTTAGTGACAAATTTTTTAAAAGTTTTGCCACGATTTGCAAAGTGTAAAAAAAGGTGCTTTGAGAAAATGGAGAAATCGCCAAAAATGGTCCAAATTGAATTTTTCAAATTTTTATTTGTTCGTAAGACGTTCCTCTACAACTATGTCATTGCAATTAGTAGGTAAGATTTCTATAAGCCCCCGAAAGAAGTTTTTAGGACCGTTAGAAGCCTTGTCATTCAATGTCCAAAAAATACCATTTTCGACAGTTTTAATTTTTTTGTGGGAAAAGTTGAGGACCGATTTTGACTTTATTTGGACCACTATTCCACACTTTTTTTTGTTTTTGTCAAAAAAATCTTTTTTGATTCGAAAATCGCAAAAACTTGTTTTACGGACCTTTTTGACGTTTTTTCACGTAGGTTCCGTAAAAAACTGTTTTCCAAAAATATACTCAGCTATTTTTGCTATTTTTCTTATAATTATCCCGTTGAAAAAGTGGACGGAGAATTGTTTTTAACAAATGAACTAACTCGCCTGCACTATAACTCGTGCCACTGAAATGTACATCACTATACGCTAGGTAAGTATCGTCAAAACGAGCGGCCAAATCTTGCAAAAGTGGGGTAGCAAAGGTTAAATAATATAACTGTGGAGAAAATATATACCTAACTAGCATCAATATAAACACTGATCAATTGTCAATTACGGCATGTTTCCCTTAATATTTCAAGAAAAAGGAAATAAAATCGAAAAATATAGCTCAAGGTGGCGCTGTCGGCGATACTTACCTAGTGCATACATTGAGGTGGCCCATTTCTCTCCGAATTTTTTGAAACCTCTGCTTATTTGTTTAATACTGGTATAACCACTTATTTGTTTAACAAAGCAGTATTATTTACTTTTTTATTAAAATAATGTTTGGATTGAGCCCCTATAAAAATTTAAAAAGCTAAATCCAAACTGATTCAACTAGACTATATTAAAAGTCTTCTTGACTCTTTAAATGGTTGATTTGTCAAACACAGTAAAAATGTTTTTTGTGCAGGATCGGATTTGCGTGCTCACAACTACATCAATGAAACACCATTTTTTTTACATACGCAAAACCACCAAGGTAACTTTATTAACCTTATGCTGTCGAAAATCACAGGAGTCAGTGAAGTAACACTTTACAATACGAACTGTCAAACAATTTGTAATTCATTGACTCACTTCTACAAAGATATACCTGAACTCCACGAACTCACCGTTGCTATCACTTTGCGTTACAAACAAGTCGTCGATCGTTTGCTCGATATTATTTTTATCGATGATGCAAGTGAAAATTGTTGTCAAGGTATCAACAATGCTCTGATTCAAGCTGTACGTTCACGTCAATTCAATATTTGTAAGATACTACTAGAGGCTGGCTTCCGAACTAATAGGTTTATTCTTTAATTAGCTACATCGTAAAATTCTGTTTGTATCTATAATAATTTAAAATTACCACTTAACCCTTTTATTGACAGGCGCTGTAATTGTATTATTTATGAATTTCCTAGACGATCCAAAAGTGGCTTGAGAATGGTATGCTTATTTTGGGAATTCAAAGACAGTTTATCAGTTAATCTAGCAATAATTTGCGCTTTTCAACGAGTTGTAGAATGGTCGATTGTTAACGTATTCACTTATCTATCAATATTTTATTATGCTATTTACTCACACTTTGACCAATTAAATGCGGATTTAAACCCAATCAAAGGGCTGTGCAAATCACATAATAAATTATCACAAATTCTCTCTGTTTGCAACAAAAAACTGGACGAATTAAAGATAGTCAAGGTAGGCAGCAGATCGATCTTTGAAATCCTCACGATGCCACTGAATTTGTTGGTTAAATTATTGAATAATGAGAATTACCTCGAGGTTTGCATCAGTTTGCTCTCATCATTCAAAGAAAAAGAAACATTAGAATATTACGAGTATGCGTTGGAAACTCGCATTAAATTAGCAGTGAAGAAAATGAGGATACTGAACATTGCAAGGAATAATTTAAACGAAGCTCTTCGAGATATCCTGCAGACAACAACTCTCAAGTTTCTGCCTGATAGACTAGTGTGTAATATTTTTGCTCATTTTAATATAAGAGAACTAAAAAAAGTCGCGGATATTAAATATTCGTAGTTACATTGAAAAACAATGAGTTGAATGCTGAAAAAATGTGGACAGCTCAAATTTAATTGGTTAACCAAATTATAAGTAAATAAAAAAGATTTCAGGTTGCTCTACTAATGAGTTTAGGAACACGAAGTTTATATAATCGAGTTTTTTTTCTCTAGGTTTTTCATACTACAATGATAAGAGATTTGAACTTTTTTTTTTTAAATATCATCACCCTTAAAACTCCTTGTTCAGACAAGTATCAGTTTGATATGTATTTAGGATCCATCAGGTGGGCTTAACTTAAGGTAGAAAATCTGAGGACCGAGGTAGTTAAACGATGTTTAGAGCATCATTCACCGTACTATGATAACCCTGAAGGTTATGGCTGTACGTTTTGATATGTGAAAATTTTATTTAACAAACTGACTTTTAATTCGGGTGTCGCTATAAAATTTAAAAATATGAAAGAAAAGTAAAAATTCTAAAGATTTGTCTAGTATTTTTCATAAAATTAATGTGATTCGTTGAGTGTGTCTAATTCTGAGCTGTTATTGCTGTACCCCATTACAACCTACATTGAACAATACAACATTATTTCGTATTTTTGATTAATAAAAGCACATCTTCATAAATATTCTCATACAATTTTTTTTAATTTTTAACCTTACAGTCATAATTTTTGTTTGAATTCGAACAGCCCATGCTCTGCAAAACGAAGTAGTAACAGTCGAGTGAGGCAAGACGAGCCCATAGATCTCTAAATGGACGAGCCATTGGTCGACGGCTGATAATTGCAGAAGACCCATCTGTATTTAAAATTTCCATAAAAATTACCCTTTAACAAAAATAAAAAGTCAGGTAAGTTTGAGGTGCTAATAAATAATTAAAGGAGTCTTATTTTAACGTGAACGAATTAATGCTTCGATTTTTATGCATCAATTATTTATGTCATCCACACGCATATTACTATTTTTTGGACCAAATCGTGTGTGAAACTACCAAAATATTGAAAGTAATTTTTTTATCCCAAATAATTTGTAAATCAACACTGAAATCGCATTGACTGAGCTCGAAACATCGTTTCGGAAGAAGCACCCTCACACCCGTGTAAATGATTTTTCGTACATTACAGTTGGTTGAATCATCATGAAATCGCTACGAAATCACCAAGAATTCCCCGAAAATCCGAAATTATCGGCACTTCTTGTACCCACGTGTGATCGTCCCCTCGCAAGGACCACCGAAAGAACATCATTTAGAACGTCAAAAACGTTTTTCGAGATTCTGCTCTACTCTCCGGTCCACGATTTTTCGCAGATTTCCTCGTATATACAGCCACCGAGGCCCCGATCCCATAGCACGCACGCAATCGCTTTTCGGGTGCTGCAGTCATGTCTGAGAGAGAGAGAGGACGAAGGGTGGGG